>CAUYUJ010021226.1:427332-509832 GCA_963575745.1 Prorocentrum cordatum | reverse complement strand
CGGGTCATCCCCAGGGGGGGTGGGGCGGTCACCCCGGCCGGGTGCTCACACGTTTTCTTCTAGGGGCCATTTGGGGCGATTTTCTTCTGACCCCACCTTTGCCCCTGCCCCACCTTTGACCTCCTCTCCGAAGTGGGTGGGCGCCCAGTGCAGCTTGGGGGGAGTGGGGGGGGGGGGGCCGTTTCGGGATCGCTCCTCCTCCTCTCCCTCCTCCCTCTTCTCCCTCTTCTCCCCCTCCTCCCCCTCCCCCCCTCCTCCTCCCCCCCTCCTCCCCCTCCTCTCCGTTTCGGGATCGCTCCTCCCCCTCCTCCCCATCCTTTCGCGGTGCGCGTAGCCCGCCATTCTACTCGCACCCTCAAGGGAGGGAGGGGGGGCGCCCAGGGGGTCGTTTTGGGATCGCCCCTCCTCCCCCGCATCCCTCTCCTCTCTCCCTCCTCGCGGTGCCCCTCCTTGCCTCCGCCGCGCCGTGCGGGCTGGGCGCGGGCCGCGGGCGTGCGAGGTGTGGAGCCGCAGGGACGGCGTCTCTCGGAGGTTGGGCTCTCTGGCTTGTTGTTGGTGGGGGGACCCTGTCCCGCTGGGCGATGCAGGCTCCGCCTTCTGACCTTCGTTGCTGGAAGGCTCAGCCTTGTCTGCTCGAAGTGTCCTGTCCTGTCCTGTCCTGTCCGATCCTCCCCCTCACAGCGCGCGCGTAGCCCGTCACACCGGCACACTCACGAGGGATGGGGGACGCTCAATTCTGGGCCTCCCAGGGTGGGCCGGAGCAGATGGGGTCGGAGGACTGCGCCGCATCGGCGATGCATAGGCCATGCAGCGGTCTTCGACGTTCGACGTTTTCGGGTGTCTTCGGCGGATCTTGGCGGGGTCTCCAGCCTCGGGATGCTCTGCAGCAGCTGCCCCTCGCCGAGAGCATTCCAGGGGTGCCCGGACCGTCCCGCACGGCGGCCTGAGGCTTGAGCTAAGGCCCGAAGACCATCGTGGACGGGGATCGCCCGACTCTCTCCACACCGATGTCGCCGACGCATCGCCGATGTGTCGGTTATGCATCGGCGATGCGGCGCGATCCTCCGACACCATCTGACTATTCGGACCCCACCTAAAAAACTGCTACCAGTGCAGCCAGGGGGGGGTCGTTTCGGGACCTCTCCTCCCACTCCTCCTCCCTCTCCTCCCCTCCTAACGGTGCTTGTACCCCGCCACATCGGAAGCGCAGGTTTCCGATCGTGGGAGATTTAGCTTAGATCGAGCGTCATACTCGGCTATCAGCAGGTCGTCACACACACACGCACAAACAAACAAACCACACGGTATGCTGAGTCTTCCCCTCCTTCCTCTTCCTAGCCTCGGCGAAAGGGACTCATATGATTGACCCACGTTCTTGTTACCACCCACGGCCCGAAACGGCCTCCACGGTCCAGAGTCCACAAACGGCGACCAGCCGGCCGCCTCGACTCTTTCAGCCTCCAGTCCAGAATTCGGACGCCCGAAATAGTTACGGGGAAAATGGGGACGATGCCCAACAGCGCAGGTTGTCCTAAACCGGCAGCGGCCGCTGTTTGGCAGGCGGGCCTTCTGTCTCAAATTGAGAATGTCCGCGACGCCGACAGCGAATCCCGTTTGAAATGGACAGACAGTGTTGTCGGTCTGTGCACCCGCCGAAGGACCAACAAAAAGGCATAAACATAAATGTTTGGCCGTCCGCGCGGATTTCGAGGATCCTGGGATCCCTTGGCGGTGCCTCCAGCGCCGCCGCTAGCGCGCTCCACGCGCCAGGGAGGGGGTCCAGCTCAGATCCAAGATAGCCGCGCGGACCGTCAAAAGTTTATGATTTTTGTTCCTGGGACCAATTCTTTAGATGCTCGTTTTTGGGGACCTTCCTGGGGCCCACCTAGCGGATCTGTTCGACTCTAGTTCAACCCCAGTTCGATTCAAGTTCGACTCAAGTTTGATTCAGGTTCGACTCGACTCAGGGTCGACTCCTATCGACGGACGTTCGACGCAGCTTCGCCGCACGAGTGGAGCGGGTGCCTCCAGGAAGATCCCCAGAATGAGCATCCAACATTCTCTGCATCTCGATCGTATCAACCGAAACGGCGACAGGCCGGCCGCCTCGACTCTCTCGAGGTGCCGGACGTATCGGGAGACTCTTCATGGGGGGGGATCCCATGGGGGGATAGGATCCCAGGGGGGGGATCCCATAGGATCCCCCCCATGGAGAGTCTCCCGAACGTATGGGCATGTCTCGGCTGCAAGGCAGCAGGCCCGGGGTCGTGCAACCTGCCAGGGGCTCAGGCGTGGCCAGGAAAGCAGCGTTGCTCCTCACAGACAAGATTCTGAAAAGGGGCTGTTTCTGGAGGGAGAAAAGTACCCACACCGCTACCCTTCCCTCGATTTCTTCTGTTTGGGCCTCCTGGGAGTCCCTAGTCGCCACCGCTGAGCGCACCTTGGGAGAGGTCCGGGAAGTAGCGGTGTCGGCACCTTTGTTAATCGGCCATGCGAAGAGTGGGGTACGGGGAGGTGGGAAGGCTTCCTAGAAGCACCCTTGCTTCTCAGAAGGCGCAGGCCTTCTCTGTAAATGCAGGGCCGGCGCCTTCTAAGAAGCAGCCTCTTTCTAAGAAGTCCTCCCCCCTCCCCCTGCCCCCCTGTGCGCGCCGCCCAAAAATAACAGCATTGCTCCTCAAAGTTGAGATGCTGAAAAAGGGCTACTTCACCGACGCAAAGAAGGGTTCGACTGCGCCGACATTCGCGCGTGAGCTGCCCGCGTAAGGTCGTGCGTAAGCGCCCTCTTTCCAATATAGCGTGCCACGCTGGTGGCCCGCGTAAGCCATCGCGTAAGGTCGCTACGTTGTCTTGCGTCAGACCCATGTTTGTTCGTCGCTTACTTGGGTTCCGGAGGAGCTTTGGTTTTAGAGCTGCTCATGAGATCTGGATCGGTGATTCGTGGCCGAGTCTAGCAGTAGCCAGAAGAGCCCAGTCGTTCCTTGTTCATCGCTCCCGATGAGCACGATGGCTGTAACCAGCGCCCCTCGTGGTGGAACGACGACTAACGAGGATACGCATGGGGGACCCAAACCCACGGCATTTGTAAGATTTGCGACTGGACCAAGAATTTGGGGCCCAACTCGTGGGTATACGATTGGGGGGTACGTAAAGCCTCGATGGTGGTGCTTCCGAGCAGCCTCTCGGGGTTTGCATCCCCGAGCCCCCACCTCTTTTCCAAACAGTTGGGTCTTTTGTGGTGGGAATTCGGGGATGGGGGTGCGAGAACTCATCTGCGAGTGATTGTAGTTGACACAAAACTTGTATAACGTTCATTTTCTGAGCTCCGCATGTCGCCCCATACAGACATGTTCTTGAGGATCATGGCGATGTCCCTGACAAAGTACGTGACCGTGAGCTGGCGCGCTGCTTGATTTGTATGATACGTCAGCTTGCTCTGGCCCGCTTCAAGAGCTCTGTCAGGAGTAGCTGCCACCCCTCCCAGTGCGCCGTAGAACGTGTTTGGGGGTGGCGCCGGGGGGGGCCATTGCGCCTGGGGAACGGCACGAAGACGGGCAACTCCGAAGTGAGCTGAACCCAGTCCTACTCATCCTGCCACGGGGGGGGGGGGCAATATGACTCTTTCATCGCCGTCTCCCGCTGCCGCCGCTACCGACGCCAGACGCCGCCGCTGGTCATCCATCGCCCATGCTGCAGCGACTTGTAGCTGCAAGTAGGGGTAATTAGGGTAAAACAGCACGCGCGCCTCCCCCCTTAGAACGCGCGCGACATCACACTTAATTGTACGCCTTTTTGCCGAGTAACGGATACTTATCGTAGCCATGTCGAGCTCCATGATCCAGTTGATTGAGGAGATACACCCACTGACGATAGTAGAACAAGGGAACACGCCGATAACAATGTCAGAATATTCCAATCCTCTGGCAAATAGCTCGATGAGGACCACGCCGACGACGACGACGACGACGACAACGTCGACGCCACGTGGCTCCGGGGAACACCCGAGGCGGCGGCCGACGCCGACGCCCTGAGCCCCAAGGACCCGCGCGGCCCCCTGGCCGATGCCACCGAGCGCCGCCAGCCCCAGCCCCGCGCGTGCTCTTGCGGTCGCTGGAGTCGGGAGGCCCGCAGCGGCGCGGTGGCCACACCGTGTGTTGACCACGCGCGGAGGGGGGTAGGGGGAGGGGGGAAGGCTTCTTAAAAGCACCCCTGCTTCTTAGAAGGCGCGGGCCTTCTCTATATACACGTAAGGCCGGCGCCTTCTAAGAAACAGTTTTTTTCTAAGAAGTCTTCCCTCCTGCCCCTACCCCCTTTTGCGCGCCGCCAACCGCTTCGATCCGATCGATCCTATTCGACGTCGTTTCTGGCCAGGCCGGTCTCACTCGAGTTTTCGATTTTCCGTCGGCCCGATGCGGCCCGATGCCCGCATGCGAAGTCACCGCAGGTCTTTTCGGCGGCGGCCAAGAGGGGGGTGATGACTGCGGGTGTGGATATCACGATATCTCCTAGATCTCATGGCCCCCTCTTCTTCCTGTGGTGAGCCAGCCCGCCTAAGAGCGTGCCAGTTTGTTGTCGGGGGCCTCTCGACGATCTCTTGGCGGTGCATCGCCGATTCCAACTTGATGTTTCTCCCCCCCCTGAGCTGGCCCCCCCCCCTGAGCGTTGCCCACCATCAGAGAGACGCGGATGGTGGCCCGCACTCTCAGCGCTCTGGGGTGATCTGGCCGGAGAGAGGCGCGCCTCCGCGTCAGAGGAAAGGGAGGCGGCACCACCGCTGCCACGATGGGGTGCAGTGGCCGCAGCGTGTGGTGAGTCATAGGGGAAGTCGGGGTCACCGCACGTCATTGGGGCACGGGTCGTTCTCCGAGGACGTCGAGGGCGATTGGGGCCTCCGATGTCCCAAACCGTACGGTGACGGGCCGTGCGGTGAGGTCTATGGGATTTCGAGGTCACCATACGGTCTGTCCCTGCACGTTTTGAGACCCTCATTTGAGGCTCGAGGCTCCAGGCTGTTGAGGCAGTTTTTTTTGCGAAGGCCTTACGGTCAGTGCCGCCGACCCTGAATGGCCACGACGACGACGACGACGACGACGACGACGACGACGACGACGACGACGACGACGACGGGGGCCTCTTGGGACTCCCTGGGGGTCTCTTGGGGGCATCTTGGGGCCTCAGTGGAGGCTTCTTAGGGGCCTCTGGGGGCCTTCTGGGAGCTTCTCATGCCGAGGGCTCGACATGACCGTTCGGGTCACTCGTCTGGGCTCCCTCTTGGAGCCGTCTTGGGGGCCTCTTCGGGTGTCTTGGAGGCCTCTTGGAGGCCTATTGGGTCATCTTGGGGCGGTCTTGGGGGCCTCTTGGCCTGTCTTGGAGCGTCGGGAAGCTGACAAGGGGAGAATGCCGAAATCTTTCAAAAACCTAAGGGAACTCAATGATTTTTGCCACTTGGGGCCCTCTTGGGAGCCCTCTTGGAGGCCTCTTGGGGCGTTTCGGAAACCTTTTGAGCTGTCTGGAGGCTACTTTGGCGACTTGGACCGATGCTTCGGCGATTCGGGGCCCTCGAGCACCGTCTTGGGGGCATCTTGGGGCAGTTTTGCGTTTGGGGGGCTTTTCTGGGCTCCCGAATCGCCCAGGGGGTGTGACCCCCCCGGGGGGGAGTCGAATCTGGGTGGCGACCCCCCCTGGGACCCCCCGGGGACCCCTTTGGACACCCCCGGCCGGGACCCCCCGTGCGGGGAAGGGATCAAAGGGAAGGGGCGTCCCTTCGACTCAACTACAACGGGCCTAGGGAAAGGAGAGGGGAGCGGCGAAGGTGACGACAACGACGACGACGACGACGACGACCACGACGACGACGAGGACGAGGACGACGACGACTACGACGACGAGTAAAACGGAACAGCCTCTTCCACATGCCGACAGGGTCGGCGGATTTCGACTCGTTGCCAGCAAGTCTAACGACTTTCATGGAGAGGAGGGGGGATGAGCGAAGGTCCGAGGTTTCCTGACGTTTTCGTCGGTCGGTTTCAGGCCGGTTCTCGAGCCTCGGAGTGCCTTCCAGTGGCTGCGCCTCGCCGAGAGCGCTCTGGGGGCGTCCAGATCGTCCCGAACGGTCGCTGGAGAGCCGAGTTGTGGCCCGAAGACCAAGGGCAGCGTTTTGGGGGATACGGTATGCTCAGGCGGGGGGTGCTTCGACCCCAACCGCCCACTCTTCGCCGGCAGAGGCCCGATCCCATCAGGAGGGGAAAAAACACACAGACACAATTAATCGTCGATTCCCAGAAAATATGGGAAAATATGGGAAGTGGTGGGGAAGACAAAAACCCAGAAAATATACGAAAATATGGGGAATAGTTTTATTTGTGTGTATTTATGTGTGTGTCCCAGGGCCCCTTCATCCCACCCCGCCCAGGAACCCCTGGAAGAAAAGAACAAACTGCAAAAACACATGCTTTCGGAGATCCGCGCGCAGCGCGCCAGGAGGGGGGCCAGCGCAGATCCAAGAAATCCGCGCGGGCCTCCGAAGGTGTATATTCATGCAGCTGTTTGTTCGGATGGAGGAGGGAGGCGGGGCGTGGCAAGGCCCGAAAGGAAATCTGGACTTCACGCAACTCGGGACTCACTTGCACGCCTTTTCGACTCAGCGCTGTGTGAAAAGGCGGCAGAGGAGGGGATGCCATGCAAGTACAGTGGGGGGCGCATCAAGAAACCATGTGTTTTTCGTCAGGGTACCCTTGGTTTCTTCGCTCCGCCCGCTGCGCGGTCACTTCCCGCAGCCGTTGAAGAAGCTGCTGCGTTCAGGGTGCTTCGGATTTCCCCTCAGATGTACCTCGCGCGCGGTTTTTCAAGGTTGGGTGCCTTGCGAGGGTTTCTTGAGGCCGCGCCCGCACTGGAAACTTGCCCCTGGGTCCTGAGTCTAAAGTAGAGCGCCCCCATCTGGACGTTACGTTGGCCTCTCTGTGCGGTCCCCGGAGGACTTCGAGGCACCTCCGGAGGTCCTCCCTCAGAGGAGGAGCGAGGCGAGGCAGAAGGAGGAGAAATTAGAAGACCCGTACAGTGGAGGCCCATGCCAAGAAGCACCCTGCTTGCATCCAGGGTGCCTTGGGTTCCGATGGTTTTGCGATGGGAAGCGTGACGTTCCCACCAAAAATCGATGGACGTCCTGGGGTCTCAGGGTTGGGCTTCTTGTGGAAGGTTTCTTTTGGTCGGGCCCCCACTGTAGGAAGAGCCGTAGACGGGCTAACGGCGATGTAGGTAATGGCGACGTAGGTTTCGGTAGCGTGGGAACGCGTGGCTCGCGCGTTCCTGCAATTCGCTGTGTCGTGTTCCCTCGGTCCATTCGTGGACTGGAGATGTAGGAAAGTGTGGTTGGTAGTTTCCTACAGTTTCGTTCCCAACATCACTGTGAAGCATCATCGCCGCTAGCCTGGCCTTGGAAGAGGGAGGCGGCAGGGTGTTGATGTGTTTGCATTTTGTTGGGCCTCCTGGGAGGCCCTCGCACGTAGCCACCATCAGCTTCAGCCAGACATCGGGTCGGCGCCGAACCGCCCCCACGGTGACCGTCACGCCGACATCGTGCCGACTCCAGAACCCTCCGCCGCCTGCTCAGAGAGGGACACAGGGGGGCAGAGAGGAAGTTGGAGAGAAGCTGGGAGAAGGAAAAGTGGACAACTTTCAGCGACAGAGAGAGGGCGAAATTGAGCAAGAGGCAGAGGGAGAGAGGGGGGGCGAGAAGGAGGAGGCTAGAGGATGAGATGGAGGAACAAGACGAGGGCAAAGAAAGACCCCGGAGGCCCTAAAGTAAGGACCGACAACGTCCGAGAGCCTCGATCCTTGAAGTAAGGACCGACAACGTCCGATAGCCTCGATCCTGGATTGTCGATCCCCGGACCTCGATTATGCCGCCGACGCTGACGAAGACGCTGAGGACGCCGACGACGGTCCCCAGCCTCCAGGACGGCGACGACGATGCCAGTTAAAGACGCCGACGAAGCCCACGATGCCGACGCTGACGACGACGATGCCGACGCTGACAATGGCTGCGACGGCCGCGCCGCCGACGCCGCCGACGACGGCGGCGGCGGCGGCGGCGACGGCGACGACACCGACGACGAGGACGCCGCCGACGACGACGACGTCGGCGATGACGGCGACGACGACACCGACGGTGACGCCGGCGGTGCCGAGCCGCGCCACCCCCCCCCGCCTTCCGAGGAGCGCGCCGCGCGGCTGCGGCGCGCCCGCAAGGTCGCCGCGGCCCTCGGCGGGGAGGCGCGCCACCGCCCCGCGCGCGATGGGGCGCCCTGCGCCCGCCAGGGGGGGCCCCCGCCGTCGACGACGACGAGGACGAGGGCGAGCACGCGGACAAGGGCGAGGGCGAGGGCGAGGACAAGGGCGAGGACAAGGGCGAGGACGAGGGAGGGAGCGAGAAAAACTTCACGTCCATCGCGACGACGCCGCAGGTGGTGGCGGCGGCGCCGGCGGCGCTGATGACGCCGGCGTCGGCGGCGTCGGCGGGGTCGTCTCAGGTCAGGCATGTCCCCCTACAAGCAGATTTTAGACGAAGCAAAAGATATTCACAACAAACAAATTAATCGTTAAAAATTAGTATTAAAAAGAATGCCACCAGAGCATTTTTTTACTATGTTTGAATACTCCTGCAGAGGGAAGTGCCCGACTTCAGGGTCGTCGGGGTCGTCGTTGCCGGCCGCCTCCACTGCCAGAGGCGCCGCCATCGGCGTCGGTGTGGGGCCTCCTCCTCCTCCTCCTCCTCCTCCTCCTCCTCCTCCTCCTCCTCCTCCTCCTCCTCCTCCTCCTCCTGTAGAGTGTCATAAGCCTCCCGAGGCTTTGCGGCTGACCCTTCTAATTGGCGTCCTCATCCCGTTTCGCCTCCTCCCTCCGCCGCGGCTCGGTTTGCCCACCATCGGTGCTCGGAGCCTGGCGCATGCGCACTAGGCGGGCTAGAGGGTCATGCTCTTCTGCGACGGGATCTGGTCTAGGGGTCCACGGCTGATTCCTCTTTTTGATTTCTCACGCTCCATCTCATTTGTTTTTGTGATGTTTTGTACTTTATACGCACGCTGATGTATGTATATATGATGTATAAATGTATCATATAGACTCTCCTCGCCATTACCAACCTCTTCTCGCTTCTCCTCACGGCCGAGACTCACTTAGCAGCTTGCGTGCCTCGGATGTCGTGCCGCTCTCGTTCGGGTGAGCGGGAGGGTTGCGCACTCTTCCTCTCGCGCGCGTCGCGGTAGAGACCCTGTACGCATGCTGCTCTGCACCAGTCATGAGTTCATTGTCAGCATCCTCTCGCTCACGCTCCTGCTCTCCGCCTGCTGCAGTCGGAACTTGTTAGGACACGGCCCACTCTGGTTGCGGAAGGGGCCCAGCGTTCCTCGAGTCCTCCCCTGGGCCTCCCCCCTGCACGCCCCGCGGGTGCCGAAACCTGCTGCGTGCAGCCGATGTCGGCCACACCGCGGAGCGCCTTCCTCGACACAGTGGCGCCTCCGGGAGGCGCCGAGGAAATCGGCTATACGTGAGCTGACTCGCTGGCCCTCCCTTTTGCTATCCCCTCCCACTCGTCCGACCCGGCACTCCGTCACGATGCTCCCCCTCCGGCCGAGCCCGTGGGGCCCCGGGGGCGCCCCCCCCCCCCAGCCCGGACAGAACAGCCCCCCGCCCCGCTCCCCAGGCAGAGGGCGCGGCCGAGGGCGGCGCCGACCACGCCGCGGTGGCGCGGAAGGGAGAAAATAAGACGTCCAGCGCCGCGGCGCCCCGCGCCACGACGACGACGACGACGCCGCCGTCGCCGACGACGCCGCCGTCGCCGCCGCCGCCGACGCCGACGCCGACGCCGACGCCGACGACGATGACGATGACGATGACGATGCTGATGCTGGCGGCCATGAGTGACGCCGACACCGGCCGGACGGCGCGCGGGCGTCGAAGCAAGAGGAGGAGGGGGAGGAGGAGGAGGAGGAGGAGGAGGAGGAGGAGGAGGAGCAGGAGAAGGAGCCCAATCTGCGCATTCCCTCGAGGAGGAAAAGCTACCCATGTACATATAACGGGGGACCGGGTCCGGGGGCCCAGCGCCGGGACCACGACCACAAACGTGGGGCCCGGCGCGCCGGCCCGGCCCGCCTTTGGGAGGTCTAAAATCGCCCCGGGGAGCCCTCAGACAGCAATCCCAGCGGCCCCAGACTCTAGGCCTCCTAGATGGGGTCGCAGTAGATGGGGTCGGAGGATGGCGCTGCATCGCCGATGCATCGGCGATGCGACTCGATGTGGAGCTCGATTTGCTTCACGTCGACGTCGCCGATGCATCACCGACGTTGACGATGCATCGCCAGTGCATCGCCGATGCATCGCCGATGCATCGCCGATACATCGCCGATGCATCGTCAATGTATCGGCGATGCGGCGCGATCCTCCGACCCCATCTAGGAGGCCTCCAAAGACGCCGTCCAGGGGTCTCTGGACACGCACGATACGTTTAAATTGCCCTGGAGGCCACCAAGACGCCCAGAGAGGCCTTTAAGATGCCGCCCAAGAGCGCCCCGAGAGGGCAAAATCGTTGATTTTCATGGTTTTTGTCGACTATGGATTGCATTCTCGCTGTTTCGTGTTTCTGGCGCTAAGCACCACCCAAGAGGCTCCAAAACCGCTCCAAGACGGCCCAAGAGGCCGCCAAGAGAGCCCCAAGACGGCACAAGAGAGCCCCGAGACGGCCCCAGAGCCACCTAAGACGGCGCAAGAGGGTCCACGAAGGACCCGAGAGGGGCCCAAGAGAGGGAACGCCAACTGAAGAATCAAGCTCTCCGCCCCAAGATGCCCTCAAGAGGCCCCCAGAAAGCCCCCAGGAGGCCATACGAGGCCCCCAAGAGGTCGCACGATGCGTTTTAAACTGCCCCGCAGGCCCCCAAGATGCCCCAGGAGGCCTTTAGGATGCCGCCCACGAGCGCCCTGAGAGGGCAAAAACGTTGATTTGCATGGTTTTGTTTAATGTTTTCTCCATTCTCGCTGTTTCGTGTTTCCGGTGCTAAAGCACCACCCAAGGGGCTTCCAGAACCGCTCCCAGACGGCCCAAAAAGCAGCCAAGAGGGCCCCAAGACGACCCAAGAAAGCCCCGAGACAGCCCCAGAGCCGCCGAAGACGGCGCAAGAGGGTCCCAAGAAGGACCCAAAAGGGGCCCGAGAGAGGGAACGCGAAGTAAAAAATTCAAGCTCTCCACCCCAAGATGCCCCCAAGACGCCCCAGGAGGCTCCCAGGAAGCCCCCAAGAGGCCTCACGAGGCCCCCAAGAGGTCGCACGATGCGTTTTGAACTGCCCCGGAGGCCCCCAAGACTCCCCAAGAGGCCTTGAAGATGCCGCCCAAGAGCGCCCGGAGAGGGCAAAATCGTTGACTTGCATGTATGGATTCAATGTTTCTTTGCATTATCGCTGTTTCGTGTTTCCGGCGCTAAAGCACCACCCAAGAGGCTCCCAAAACCGCTCCCAGACGGCCCAAGAGGCCGCCAAGAGGGCCCCAAGACGGCCCAAGAAAGTCCCGAGACGGCCCCAGAGCCGCCCAAGAAGGCCCCAAGAGGGGCCCAAGAGAGGGAACGCCAACTGAAAAATCAAGCTCTCCGCCCCAAGATGCCCCCAAGAGGCCCCCGGGAAGCCCCCAAGAGGCACCCAGGAGGCCTCAAGAGGCCCCCGAGAGGGCCCCAAGACGGCCCAAGAAAGCCCGGAGATGGCCCCAGAGCCGCCCAAGACTGCGCAAGAGGGTCCCAAAAAGGCCCCAAGAGGGGCCCAAGAGAGGGAACGCGAACTGAAAAATCAAGCTCTCCGCCCCAAGATGCCCCCAAGAGGCCCCCAGGAGGCCCCGGGAAGCCTCAAGAGGCCCCCAGGAGGCCCCAAGAAGTAGCCCGCGAAGTATTTCGTTCAGAAGGGCCATGGTTGCGAGGATGGCGCGTTGTGTTTCGATGCGACAACGCAGCGGCCGTCCAATACATCAAAATTCGTTTGGGCCGTATCCATTATTTACAGGATTTGGCCGAACATTTTGAGCTAGCTGAACGGCGCGCCAGTTGCTGGTGCATGGCGGAACACATAGCTGGCAAAGAGAACGTCATTAGCCATGGAGGCTCGCGTGATGCAATATTTGCAGAACGTTGGGATGCAGATACTTTTCCGCGGTGCCGTTGTTAAGAATAACGCAGTCGCAGGTATTGTACGTCCCACTGCTACCGCGCATTTTGAACCGTCGACGATAGAACGTCCGTCCATGTTGAGAGGGACAACGTCGACTTTAATTTGCATGTTGCTGGTGAAATGGAAGGGGCTGGGTTGGTCCCCTATCGACAAGCTTGGTGACAGCGCGGTAGCATATAACAATGAGCAACCAGACAAGAATCAGCGATTGGCGATTGAGTCTGGGCCCGTCAGAGTGTGAATAAATCTGAATATGCTTGAGTCTTGGGACTATTGCATCTGAGCGTAGTCTATTGTGAGTAAAAGCGAGTCTGAGTATGGGCGACTCTGAAAATGAATAAGGCCTGTGTGCGACTTAGCCTGACTGTGAGAGTCTGACTCATTAGGAAAATGGCAGCGGCACCAAATCGAGAGGGATGTCCCGCCCTTTCGCGCAACATGTGCGCCCTGTCCCAATGCTACCGCGCATTTTGCACCGCCGACAGACCGCCGAGGGACAATGTCGATTTTGCATTGAATGTGGCTCGTAAGATGGAAAGGGAGCTGGTTGGTTCCTATCGACAAGCTGGGCGACAGAGCGGGAGCTTATACGAATGAGCAAAGAGGCAAGAATCAGCAATTGGGTATGGGCGCGTCTGAGTGTGAATGAGTCTGAGTATGCCTGGGTCTCGATACGAGTACGTCTGAGCATTATCGAATTTGAATGTGGGCGAGTCTGAATATGAGCGAATCTGTGTGTGATCAGCCTGGCCAGAGAGAATCTGACTCTGAGTGACAGCGGGAGGCTGGAATGTGGAGGTACGGACGCGGGGGCGTGACCCTAATAACAGAACCACCTATCTCCCACCGCGCCCTTGGAGGGATGTGGTGCAAGGAGATGAGTTGTCCTCTTTCCCATTAGCGGAAGGGCTTACCCCTCCCCCTGTCCCCTCCCTTGGGTCTGGCTAGAGGGAGGCGCGAGGTGTCAGAGCGTTCGTTTTGTTTTGTCTCAAGACGGCGCCACGATGGCCATAGATAGTCCAAGTCATGTTTATGATGATCATGACCATGATCATGGTCACCATAATCATGATCGGCCTCGAAAATAGAGGGGGAGGAAGGGGGAGGAAAAATGGAGGAACACAACAAATAAACAAGACGAGGATGGGGGTATGAGGGAGGAGCAGGAAGAGGCGGGGGAGGAGCAAGGGGTAGGTGGAGGGGGGGGGGAGAAGAGGCTGGGGAGGCTCGCGCCCAAGGTACCCCGTCGCCTCGCTCTCGCTCGGCGCTGGCCTGCCCGCCCGCGCTCAGGGCCCGAAGGTGCCCACGACGGTCTCCCCGTCCGAGGCCTGGCTCAGGAGCCGCCCCTCGGGCAGGACCGCGTCGACCCGCGCAAGCCCAGGGCCCAGCCGGCCCGCATGACGCTCCGCCACCAGCTGCCCACGCACGTCCGCCATCAGGGCGCTGGGCGCCGCCGGGACTCGGAATCGCTCCTGGCCGCCCAGGGTGAGGAACCGCACCGCGGCGCCGTCGAGCGGCGCCAGCAGGAGCAGCGTTGACAACGAAGGCGCCACATACATCAGGCCCTCAGCCGACGCTGGCAGGTCGCACTGACCAAGGCGGTTGTTGCCGCAAGCCACGGCAGATCCGTCGCTTCGGAAGGACCGCGTGGACGCCTCCGGCTGCGACCTGGGTGTAGAATGTAGACGGCCTCCCACGAGCGCCAGAAGGTCGCACTGACCATCGGCGTTGCGGCCGCAAGCCACGGCCGACCCGTCGCTCTGGAGCAGGACCGTGTGGAAGCCTCCAACTGCGACCTGGGCGTAGGCGAGGCCTCCCGCGAGTGCTGGAAGGTCGCACTGACCAAATCGGTTGTCGCCGCAGGCACGGCCGCCCCGTCGCTCCTCAGCAAGACGTTGTGGCCGCCTCCAGCTGCGACCTGGGTGTGTAGGCGAGGCCTCCCGAGAGTGCGGCAAGGTCGCACTGACCAGCACCGTTGCCGCCGCAAGCCACAGACGACCCGTCGCTCGTGATCAGGACTGCGTGGACGCCTCCAGCTGCGGCCTCGCGCGAGCGCCGTAAGGTCGCACTGACTGGCGCCGTTGTGGCCACAGGGCACGGCCGACCCGGCGCTCTGGAGCAGGACGGTGTGGCCGCCTCCGGCGGCGGCCATGCCCGAGCGCAGGCGGCAGGCGGCCTGCGGGCCTGCGGGTGAACGAGCGGTGGTGGGCCGTCGCGCCCCGGGAGCCCCCGCTCTCGAGCCAGCAACAGCATAGCCGCAGCGGGGGGGGCGCCGATTTCAGGGGCGTCCCAAGAGGGGGGCGGGCGCAAATCACGGCTGGTGGCATGTGCGCGGCCCAGGGCGGGGGGCCTGGGGACGCATTGAAATAAGAGAAGGCGCCATGAAATTTGGGGAGATATCATGGCTCCGCTATGAGAACCAACACCTCCAAATCGTCACCTCCCTCTTGGCCACTCCCGAAGGTACCGATACCGCTACTCCCCAGACCTCTCCCTGGGCGCGTTCTGACCAGAATTGCGAGGCGAATCTGGCGATGGCGACGAGGGTCTCCCAGGAGGCCCCATCAGGGGGAAAACGAGGGAAGTGTAGCGATATATGGTACTAGAACCATCGCGCGCGCTTCGCGCGCGCTCAAGTTCTAGCTAGGCTGGATGGTCGAACTCTTCGGGTTCCCTGTTGGGCTTCTGGGAGCCCAGAGCTGGAAATATTCGTTCGGGCCCCGCCTGGACCGCCTGGAGCCCGGAGCTTTTGGGGGCCTCTTTCTGGCCTTCTGGATGCTGCTTGAGGCCACTTGGGGGCCTCTTGGGGGCCTCTTGGGCTCTCTCGAGGGCCTCCTGGGGCCTCCTCGGAGCATCCTGGACTGCTTCTTGAAGTCGTCATGGGACCTTCTTGGCGTGTCTTCGGGGGCCTCTTAGAAAGAGTTTTGAAGCCTTTTGGGTGCCGTCTTGGGGCCTCTTCTGGGCCCACAAATCCTTAAAATTGATGGATTCCGCGTTGTCGGCCAGGTTAGCGAAATTGTCCGGCCATTGCCCGGTTTTGACCAAACCCAAACCACACAAGTGGTAAGACCAACTTGTTAGTTTGGAAGCATCCGTTTCTACTACGCGGACGCAACCAGAGGCGGCTAGGTCTCTCCAGTTTTCAAAATCGACGGATTTAGGGCCCCACCAGGATCAAGAGCTTGCTTCGGCATGGAACGGGCGCGAAGGAGGTAAAACTAAAGCGCGCACCCACCACTCCACTTGTGACCGGCATTCCAAAGACAAGCGCACGTGTGGATGAGCAGACGGTGTGTTTGCCCAGACGGCTGAGACACCTGCTGCATCTAAAGTAGCCCAGACATGTAGGCGGCGCCGGCCCTGTAAAAACACCTCGCTGATATGCAAGGCGAGGCCAGCAGCGGAGGCCAGCGCGCAAGGGCGAAGATTGCCTGGAGCATTCGCTCGGAGCACCTCTTCGAATAAACGACTGCGTGTTTCACATTTCTCAGGGCCAACGGACAATTCGTTCCGAATCGTGTCGAAGACCCATCCAACCCACGATTGTCTCTGGGAAGGTGGGCGGGAGCCCCATGGGTAAAAACCGATATTCGCCATGCCGCTGCCGGCTTGGGGAGAAGAAACCAACCGTATTTGTGTCGTTTGGGTGTGCTCGCCAATTGCAGAACGCATCGGCTAAATCCAGAACGAAGAGCCAACCTCCAGGAGCAATCCGAGACAATGCCATGTCCAAAGAACCGTACTTGACCAGAACCTCACCGACAGATGGGTTGACACCACTACGGATAAAGTCAACGATGAGGCGTGATCTGAATTTGTCGAACATGTTATTTGAAATAACACTTGGTTTTTCTTTGACGACAAGGCCACATGGATTGACAACTAAGTTGCGAAGGACTTCGCCAGGAGAGAAAATCTAATGTTGCCTAGCTTTTCCCATCGATCCCACTCATGTTCGGCAATCAACACGTTATCGATTAAATATCTGGTATGTGTAAAAATGTTTGGGTCGTTTTTGGCACAAGAAGACTAGTGGCCAGCCATGTTCCCACCACTCTAAGAACTCCGGCTTCGCGCCCAATTCGCGAAGAGGATCGATATTCAAACGAAGTCCAGTAATACCCGGAACCACTCAGCGCGAGCGTCTGCGTCCAAAATTTCAGAACGCAAAATGTCCATGAGCGACGGCATCAATATGGAGGGAGTGTTTGTGGTGCAAAGCATGTTGCACAGGAGCTGACGGCTACAGGCACTTGCCGCGACAATTGTGCACGGTCGTAAGGCGAATGTCCAGAAGTAAGACATAACGGAGTGCAATTGTGGCGAATGCAGTGGGCTCGAAGACGTTCCCGCAATGATGTGTGGAACCCCCCAGATACGGGATTTCCCTTTAGGGAAGATGCGCATCCAGGATATTCTAGAAGCCATTGGAAGCAGTGCATTAACGGACAAAGCTAACGCCCAGGCAACAGACCCTCGAAAAAGTGGTGAGGGATGGCAAAGACCCCACGCCTTGAACCCGCTACGTGGGCCAAGGCACGCGAGCTGCACTTTGCCCGTGCCCCAGAGAGGAGAAGGGGAGGCTACGGCAAATCTATGCCGCCTGTACCAACGCACCTTTACGTGGGACGCCGGCCGAGACTTGAGAGAACCACCATCAAAAAAAATGTGCCCTTGCATTGGCGGCGCGGGGGCGTGACTCCCCGTGCCAGGCGGCGCCGCAGAAGCGTTGCCTAGCTGTTTGGGCCGATGTTGGCCCCAAAAATGTTCATTTTATGTTAAACCATGATGCCACTACTGCCACTGCAACTACAAAGAGACAAATCCCACCAGCTCTCTGAGCGTAGGTGTCTAGAGAGTTTCCTCTTCCAACCCCCTTCTTCCCCTTCGGGGAGGGGTTCACCCCTATCCCCCCTGGACCTGGAAGGGGGGGTTCGCGAGCGGGCAGAGCTTCCAAGATGACCCAACAAGGCTCCAAGAGGGGCTTAGAGAGCGCAAGATGAACTCCAAGATGGTTCAAGATAGCGCAAAGAGGCCCCTATGATTGTTGCCTTCTCGCCTGTTCGCTTCCGATGGCCATCCGAGGCCTCAAGATGGCTCCAACATGGCCCAAGAGGGCCCCAAGAGGGGGGCCCAAGAGAGCCCCAAAAAGGCCCCAAGAGCGCCCAAGAGCGCCCCGAGAGTGGTCCAGGAGGCTATTTTGGGGGTTCCCGAGGGGTGGCATGATTAGGGAACCCCCTTCTTTGATCGATCTCCTCCAAGATGCCCCCGAGAACGCCCCTAAAGCTTCGTAAAAACATTACAAGGGGGCCCCAAGAGGCACCCAGACGGCCCCAAGAGGCGCCCCCAACGCGTCAAGACGCCTCCAAGAGACCCCCCAGAGGCCCCAAGAGGGTCCCCGAGGCACCCAAGAAGCCCCCCAGACGCTCCAAGAGGCCTCCAAAACAACTCCCAAGAGACATCATCCGAGGAGGCTCTTATGATTAGTTTTGCTCTGTCTTTCCATCCTTCTCCTCCTCGTTCTCCTCCTCCTCCGATTCCTCCTCCATTCGCCTCCTTTTGGGATAGACGTGTTACCCAGTCCGTCGCTCCACCGCATGTTCCTCCACATCCCTTATCAGAGCATTTCATCTAGGCATCATTTCTGGATGGGTCGTTGGGGCTACGCGAAGCGTCTAGAATTGCAGTACCAAGTAGTTGTTGGAGATATGGGGAATAACGGAAAGGCGACGCTCTCTTGTTATTTTGAAGCATTATTATGGATACGGTTCGGCAGCGACTACAGTTTGCCGTGCATGGCCTGAATTAATAACAAAATACATACATATATATGTGTATATATAGGCATGCATTAAAATGTGTACGCGGTTTGACGCACATTATACACAGTATGACCAGATTACACACATATAGTTTTCTATGAACATGAGTGGTACACAAATCTATTGTCCATGAACATGAATGGTGGGACGGTAGTACGGGGTACACATGCGGTATTTTACAGGTGAACATTGCATACTCATCTGGCATCGGTTTCGGCATCGATTTAGGATGGTACGACGATTTTGTTGTTCGGTTCCGGCCCCAACTCCAGCATTGGCTTGATAGGACGGCTACAATACGACCGGCATGTCCGATCCCGGCTCCATTTCCAGAATCGTTTCCGGATGGCGCGATCATTTTGCTTAATGTTTGTGCGGTTTGCGGTGCGGGGAACAATTCTTGCATACACTTTCCGCTTTCATTCTTCCGCTCTCCCTCCAAAGATGGTTTCCGATATCATATCCCGAGGCGTTGCCAACAAAATTTGGACGATAGCGTTGCTAAAAAATCCTAGAACATGTTTGCTAGATTTTCAAATGATAAGCAAAGGAAGCCCCACGATAGTCTCTACAATAGTTCCGACTTGGGCTCGGGAGCTGATATTCCGGTTTGACTGCAATTCCAGCAGGTTTTGTTGAGATTTCTAAGTTCTCCTTCCCATCAATTCCCATCGCAACTCCAGACCCGGCCCGAATTCGCATTTCACGCACTCCATTATGAGCATCTACTTGCCATTGCTATGTTACCATGCGACATTGGGGGCATGAGCGACCTTGATGAATAAGGTTATGAAGGCATACAGGCCAATCCAACCACGGCGGTTTCCCAACCATCTGGATTTCCGACCCTGGCCGATGGGTTCCAACCACCAACGGACCCAACAGATTCGTACACCCGGCAACCGCACCTTTATCATTGGGACCATTTATGGAACCGCTTATTGACCCCCCAAGGTCACTATTGGATCAAACGCAATCCGTTTTTCAAACACTCGGTCTTCTTAACAATTTTGGGTCCCCCGCGTACCCCAGACCCCGGTTGATTAACGGTACTTCCGCTCCGCGTGTCCGTCACCCCTTAGCCCCAGTGGGTGGTACCGCGAGTCTTTTTCCTGATGATGCAGACATCGACGATGGCGACCAAACGCAAGAAATCGCACACCAAGAGCCCTCGATCATAACCCACCCCGCCTCCGCTTGGCCTATAGGGCAATCACCCAGGAGTTGTCCCAAAATTCCAATACTTTTTTCCACCAGGAAATGCACGAATGGCCGTCCGTGTAATAAGTTGATCTACTAACGAATGTGCCGACGACGGTTTCCGACAAAATCAATGTGGATATTATCCGAAAGCAACCGCGCAATTTTCTCTTTCGCATCACTTGTCGGGTGCGATGTATGTATATGCCCGAACTTATCCATAATGGTCTGCAACGAACGCCCACCATGCACAGTTCAGGCTGACGCTGCACATCCGGATCAACAAGTTCACCAAAAATCTTGGTTGAATTGGAACATCTTGCTCTTCCACACCCAACATGGCTCGAACGCATTTAACCAATTCAGCGACTGGCATTAGACAAGTATATCTTTGGAACAAAACCCCGACAATCCAGGAAAGGATTGAGTTCAAGTATGTGGGGTGATCGTTACAAGTTCTTCAAGCTATGTCTGGAAAACGACACTTCTTTCGAAGCCTTATGTGGCAGGTTGCTGAACAAATTGGCCAAGGACAATTTCCACGACGAATTACGGATTTCTTCCGGACATTTCTTAGCAAACCTGACAATATTAATAGCCAAAACGCTCGCACGACAATTCCAAAATGCAATGCGCGGGGCTGTTGCCCCTCATAATTTTGGTATCTCCAGCCATAGTGGTACCGATGCAACAATCCAGTTTTCCCAATATCATACGGACGTTTTCCCAAATAAAGTGATATTGAATGTGGTTGGCGTAGGTGCCTTTGATTATATTAGCAGGGCCTGCGTATTCCAGAATCTGCACCAACCCCCCGCCTTGCATGGACTCATTCCCTGTTCGACAATGCCACGGGCGCAGTCCGAATCCAGATGGACCGACAACGACGACAACACACACATTATTTTTCAAGGTATTGGTGGGAACAAGGGTGATGCCCTCATGCGAGTTTTATTATGCTTTGGATTGCGTAATGCATTGGAAATAATACAGGACCGAATTCCACCTGGGCGTGGGATACCTCTCTACACGGAATATACAACACGTGGGTTACACAAACTAGATTACCGTTGCGGCTGGGGGAAATAGGAGTACGGAGTTCAATACCGCTAAATCGGCATATTGAGCTATGTCCAACGGGCTGTTGCCGGGGGCGTGCTGAATCTTTTCGGGGATCTCCCTCGGGCGCAAATTGAGAAAGCGCCCTGGTTGGGGGAGCTGGAAGTGGTGTGATCCTCCTCCTCTCCTCCTCCTCCTCCTCCTCCTCCTCCTCCTCCTCCTCCTCTTCCTCCTCCTCCTCCTCCTCCTCCTCCTCCTCCTCCTCCTGCTCCTCCTCCTCCTCCTCCTCCTCGCGTCCCTTCGCATCTTAGCTCCGTTTGCGCTTGTAAAGGGCGCCTCGGCGCCGCAGCTTTCCGAGGGGCCAACGGCCGCGGCCCCTGAGGCCGCCGCCGCGTTCGTCGGGGAGGGGATCCTCGGCGGCATCACTAGAACAAGACAAGGGCGGGCGATCGCGGCCGCAGGCGCGCTGCGGCCCCGGCCCACCAGCGGCCAACGCCCCCGTCTCTCCGACAGCAGCGATCGCACACTTGCCCATCCGGCGTCGAGGAAACCCACGCGCGGAACAATTCCCATGCGATCACAAGAATACTGACAAGCTGCTGCGCGCGCAGCTCAACTGGTGGAATCCACTGCCACGCTCGACGGTCCAACGGCAATATCTGTCGCTCCGTCCACACCTGAAGCGGTGACCTCTTCTGCGCCTTCCGCGCGCCCAGCGGCGGTCGCCTCTGCCGCGTTCGCGACTCCAACGGTGCTTTCCGTACACCCGCCGCCATTCCAGCGGCGCTATCCGCGGCCGCGTTCGGATTTCCGGCGGCGCAACCCACTGCGGTGCGGGCCGCTGCAACGGCGCGCGCCGCTGCTGCACTCGCACCCCGCGTCGCCCCGATGCGCCGCGCGATCTACCGCGCGGATGCGCGCGGCCAGCGCGCACAGGAGCGGACTTGCCCCAATTCTGATGGCCGCGGAATGCGGACACACACAATCATCGGGGCCACAACGACGACCCTCCGGATTGCAGCGGAAGGTGCGCAGAGAAAGTCCACAGCTGAAGCTGGCAGCACAAGTCGTGCCCGCCCGCGCCCGGGCATGGAGCGCAACGCGAATATTGACCTTGAGCCTGACTGTCTGGCAAGGAGGAGGGAGGAGGAGGATGGGGAGGAGGAGGAGGGGGAGGAAGAGGGAGAGGGGGATAAGGAGTAGAGGCAAGGCCACGAGAACCTCGTGGCTCCAAACGCATATATTTGGCGCGCCATTTGGGGCGGCCGGTGCGGGCCTGGGAAGATTGGGCAGGCGGGACTGGCGCGAGCCGGCCTGAATTGGGCTGGCGGGGCGGCGCGGACCAACCAAAGCGACAACGAATATGCTGTGAGAACGTTGTTACTGCTATTATTGCTGTTGTCGCGCATCTTGACGGCGACTGTCCCCCCATGGCCCTGGCAGCGCTGGCAGCTGCGCGATGCGTCCCGCACTGCCCTGGGGAACTGGCCCGAGGCTCACGAAGACTCAGACAACGCGCGATGTCCAGGACCCCCGGCCATCCAGCGACGCACAAGTTATCTTGTGGAACCCCGGACCCGGGTGTTTCAGACCATTTCTCGGGGTTGACCGACCAGTGTTCGGCCGCGCTCAGCCGCGCTATAGGGGACTCCTGTGGGGGGCTCCTGCGGGGCTCCTATAGGGGGCTCTTGTGGGGGACTCCCATGGGGCCCCCTCTGGCGGACTCAGATGGGGGAGTCTGATGGAGACCTCCCATGGAGGATTTCTACGGGCCGACTCTTATGGGGGACTCCTATGGGAGGCATCTTTGGGGGACTCCTAAAGGGGGCTCTTGTGGGGGACTCCCCGCAACTTCCTGTAGGGGGCTCCTGTGGGGGACTCCCATGGGGCCCTCTCTGGCGGACTCCCATAGGGGAGTCTTATGGAGACCTCCCATGGAGGATTTCTATGGGCCGACTCTTCTGGGGGCCTCCTATGGGAGGCATCTATGGGGGACTCTTAAAAAGGGGACTCCTATGGGAGACTCATGAGAAACTCCTGTGGGGCACTCCTCTGGGGGATTCGTAAAGGAAGCTGCTGCGGGGGCTCTTATGGAGGACTGCGATGCGGGACTCCTATGGAGGGACTCTGATGGGGGACCCCTATGGTGGGACTCCCGCGGGGAACTCGAATCTGGAGGACTCTGATTGAATACTCTTGTGGGCGACTCGTATGGGAAACTCTTGAGGGGACTCTAATGGGGGACTCCTATGAAGGACTTCCTGTCTGGGGCTCCTATTAAAGGGACTCCTATGGGGGGACTCCGGGACTGCCTCAAGAAGGACACGCGTGCTCGCTGCAACAAATGATTCCCATCAGTTTTCAAGGGAAGCAATGACCTCCATGCGTTTTCATGCGTTTCCCGAAAATTTCACCAGGTTCCATAAAACATAATGGAATTCATGCGTTTCCTTCATATTAAGAATTTTCATGATTTCTGAATGTGTTTTCAGCTGTTCTCGCGCATTTCCATACGTTCCAAAGCGTTTCGATGAATTTCGATGTTTCAATGAATTTCGATCAATGTCCACGCATTTCAATACACTTCTATGAATTTTAATGTGTTCAAGCATTTCGCAGAATTCTAATAAATTTTGTGAGTGTCAACGCGTTTTCATGCATTTAGAAAAGTTGTAATACATGTCTGCAGATTTCCACGCATGTCGATGCATTTGATCAGAAAATTGCATTTCTGGCGGAATCCCATTGAAAAACTAATAGTTGTACGAAAAATGCTCGCCCTGGCAAACCTCGCGCAGCGAACCGCCGAGCAACTGCCGAGCACCACCGAGCAACCACCGAGCAACCACCGAGCACCACCGAGCAACCACCGAGCAACCACCGAGCTCCACCGAGCAACCACCGAGCAACCACCGAGCACCACCGAGCAACCACCGAGCAACCACCGAGCACCGCCGAGCGGCGCCGAAACACACAAAACGATCGACTTCCTTTAAAAACCACAAAAATCTGCAAAACGCTATACAATCGTCTAAGATCACGTGCATTTGCTGAGAACGCATCAAAATGTTCAAAACGCGCCAAAGTCTTCAAAAACCATTTGGGTTTGCTGAAAACGCACCAGCATCTTCAAACCGCTACAAACACTTCTAAACTCACTTGAATTTGCTGAAAACGCATTTAAATGTTCAAAACGCGCCAAACTCTTCAACAACCATATGAATCTGAGGAAAACGCACCAGAATCTGCAAAACGTAGAAAATGTTCAAAAAGCAATCTGAATTCGCTGAAAACGCTACAAAATCATCTTTAATCATTTGAATTTGCTGAAAACGCATCAACATGTTCAAACCGCGCCACAATCTCAAAAAAACCATATGAACTTACTGCAAACGCACCCAAATCTTCCAAACGTAGAAAATCTGCAAAAATCATCTGAAGTTGCTGAAAACGCTACACAATCTTCTAACATCATTGGAAGTTGCTGAGAACGCATCAAAATGTTCAACACGCGCCAAACTCTTCAAAAACCATATGAACATGCTGAAAACGCACCAAAATCTTCAAACCGTAGAAAATCTTCTAACACCATTTGAATTTGCTGAAAACGCATCAAAATGTTCGAAACGCGCAAGTGTCTTCAAACATCATTTGCATTAGCTGAAAACGCACCAAAACTTTTAAAACGCATCAAACTATTCAACAATCTTTTGAATATGTTCAAAAACGAACACACAAAGCAACATCTCCCAAAATCATTGCCACGAGCCACATTGCACACGACGCCACAAGAAGGCAGGAGCAACGCATAGGGCTCATAGGGCTCATAGGGCTCATTGTGCTCAGAGGGCTCATAGGGCTCATGGGACTCTCAGGGCTCATGGGGATCATCGGGCTCGTGGGGCTCAAGGGACTCATAGGGCTCATAGTCCTCATGGGGCTCATCGGGCTCATAGGGCTCGTAGGGCTCATAGGGCTCATAGGGATCATAGGGCTCATAAGGCTCATAGGGCACATAGGCCTCATAGGGCTCATAGGGCTCATCGGGCTCATCGGGCTCATAAGGCTTTAAAGGGTCGTAGGGCTCATAGGGCTCGTCGGGCTCATAGGGCTCAAAGGGCTCATAGAGCGCATGGGGCTCATCGGGCTCATAGGGCTCGTAGGGCTCATAGGGCTCATGGGGCTGATAGGGCTCACAGGGCCCATAGGGCTCAAAGGGCTCATAGGGCTCATAGGGCTCATAAGGCTCAGAGGGCTCAGAGGGCTCATAGGGCTCAAAGGGCTCATAGGGATCATGGGGCCCATGAGGCTCATCGGGCTCATAGGGCTCATAGAGGGCTCATGGGGCTCATTGGGCCCATCGGGCTCGTAGGGCTCATGCGGCTCTAAGGCTCATAGGGCTCACAGGGCTCAGAGGGCTCAGAGGGCTCAGAGGGCTCGGGGGGCTCAGAGGGCTCATAAGGCTCATCGGGCTCATAGGGCCCATAGGGCTCATAAGGCTCATAGGACTCATAAGGCCGATCTGATTCATAGGGCTCATAGGGCTCACAGGGCTCATAGGGCCCATAGGGCTCATAAGCCTCATAGGGCTCATCGGGCTCCAGGGGCTCATAATGCTCATAGGGCTCACATGGCTCATAGGGCTCGTAGGGCTCATCGGGGTCATCGGGGTCATCGCGGTCATCGGGCTCATAGGGCTCAGAGGGCTCATAGGGCCCCTATGGCTCATAGGGCTCATAGAGCGCATAGGGCTCATTGTGCTCATAAGGGCTCATAAGGGGCCCATAGGGCTCATAGGGCTCATAGGGCTCATAAGGGTTCATAAGGGCTCATAGGCCTCATAAGGCTCACAGGGCTTAGAGGGCTCGTAGGGCACATAAAGCACGTGGGGCCCATAGGACTCATCAGGGGCTCACATGGCAAACGAGGCCACAATGAGGCAAGAGTGCCGGGGGAGGGGGCGGGAAGGGAGGGGGGGATGGTGGGGGAAGGAAACCGCATATTTCATGGGGGCGAGGCGGGCGGGGCACGGGAACGCGGCAACTCGAACAATATGGATGAGGGGGGAAGAGGTGGAGGAGGAGACGGATGAGGAGAGGAAAAAGGAGAAGGAATAGGATGACACTGATGGGGGGCAGGAGGGGGAAGAGAAGGAGGAGGAGGAGGAGGAGGAGGAGGAGGAGGAAGACTGACATCGGACGCCTCGCGACGCCACAAGGCTTAAATAATTGGCCATGCTGAGCCGCCAGGACACGTAGCCCTGGAGACCAAGCCGAACGGGCTCCCCAGGGTCCCCTGGGAGCGATACTATGCCGAGGCACCCTTTACAAGTTTGCGCTTGGTGCCATTTTCCGCCGCGTGCGCCGATTTTCCTGGCCGCCGAACTGCTGCGCACCCATCGGTGTCTAGTTCATGGCTGCGCCGAAGAAAAAAAGAAGCTCTCACGGGAGGGTTTCAAATTTTTCTTTCCCAGCTGCTGGCAGCCGACGACGACGAAAATTATCACATCATATTCGCGAGCCCACAAAAGGAGGTTTCGAACTCCGTCTTGATTTCCAAGCTTCCTGGAAAAGGTTTCGAAGCACACCGCCCCGGCCGTTCCCGATTATCCTCCTTAACATGGGAACGTGTTTGACATCGCTCCTTCCTTCCAAACCCCCTGGAGGTTCGAATTCTTCGCCACCCCACTCGCCGCCGACAACTGGCGACGACAATGACGACGACGACGGCGACGACAGCGGCGACGAAGACATAGTCGCAAATCTGCGCCGGCATCTGGCCTCCAGCTTTGGAGAAGAATGAAAAAGGAGATGAACGGGTGAGGACGAGGAACAACAAGAAAAAGTGGTGTTTCAGAAGTGGGAACGGCAATGTGCGAGAGAATGCGAAAACGAGGTGGAGGAGAAGGGACAGGAAAAGGAAGAGGAGGGAGAAGAGAACGAACAAAAAAAAGAGAAGGAGGAAGAGGAGGTGTGGATAAGCAGGAGGAGGAGGAAGAGGAGGGAAAGGGACAAAAAAAAAGAAAAAAAATAGAGAAGAAAAAAGGAAACAACCTATATACGCTTTTTGGTCGGCAAGCCGAGAGCGGCGTTAAAAACTAGGCGGGTTACGCACAGCTTTAATTGGAGAGAGACAGGGCGCAGGCGGGCGGGGCCTCAAGCAGCCGGAAATGGCGGAGCCTGGGGTGCAAGCGGTGCCGAAGAGTTTGCACAAGAAAAGAAACGCCGTGGACAGGAGCCAGAGGCGAATATCCGGAGGGAGAGCGATGTGGTGTTGTCGTCAAAAGCACTTCGTGAACACCAGCCTCAAGCGCTGCATAAGGGAACGGTGTGCGCGACCAGGTCGACGTCCAACGACCAGGAAGTCCAATCCACGACCTGTGTATGGGGTTAGAGTACAAAGGTGCAGAACCCCTGATCCGTTGGTAGAGGAAAGGAGGGAAATATTGATATCTTTTCCACCTGCACGATCAAAGGTCTGATCGATCTAGTCGAATACCTGAGCCCAAACGGCCAGGCGCAAGAGAGGTGAGGATAAGGAGTATATATGAGGGTATTATACGGTTCTATTCACACCCCCCGTCCCGAATCCCGCCCGCGAGGGCAGGGCTCGGGAACAGGAGAAAAGATCCCGTCACCCTTTTACTCTTCAAATCCTCAGCATTGCATGGCAGCTGAGCGTGAAATCTGCATCGCTTCAGCTGCGTCCAAGTCGCGACAGCGGTGTGCAAAAGCAAACGAGCACAAGGCTGTCACGATTAGGCAAGACAAGTAAGAAGGATCACCCAGGGTCCCTGTTTCTTCGCCAAGCACACTTCGGCGCCCCCTCGGTGCGCCCTCCGAAAACGCTCCGGCACTCGAGGGCGGAGAAGAATGAGACGCGGGTGGGCGGAGCAAGAGGATCTGATCACATTGAAGCAACATCAGAAGCTGCCGCGCCTAAGCGCGGCAGGTGTTGCCGTGTTGCCACCAGCTCTCAAGCGAGAGCTGGGCATCAGATCATTCTCAACGCAATGTAATTATACTGCAAAGAATAAGCAAAACAAAATGTGCATTATGAAGCCGTGTTGATGAACGCGATCGCGTTAAGAAGCGCGTCTAAATATAAAAGCAAATGTCTGGCCAGATGCAAAGTCGCGTTGGCAAGCGCGAATGCATTCTGCAATTGGCTGCTCTCCTCGGCGTTGCTCCTTAGGAGTCTGCCTTGGGTCTCACAAGTATATGGCCACTTTTCTTGGATAGTGAAGTGGCCTAATATTATATTGTTATTCACCGCTCGAGGCGAACTTGTATAAATAAGAAGTTCAAGCCAGTCGAGCGGTGGGCCTTGCGGCCGACTAATCTACGCGTTGCCCCCTCGCGTAGAACCTCTGGCCCCGCGCCCTGTGGCCGTCTTCCGCGATGTAGCTCGTCGCGAAGGTCTCCCAGGGCGTCCTCGGGGCCCAGTGGCGAAACCTATCGTTGTGCTGCAGGTCGCGGACGTGCACGAACTCATCGTTGCTGTCCGCGATGTACATCCAGCACTTGGCACGGTAGCCCCAGCACCTGGGGCCCCACTGGCTCTCCTCTAGGTTCTTGCGCCACCACGTCGCGTAGTCCTCCGTCCTGCGCGCCCTCTTGGCACGAGGAGGCGTCGTTGGTCTGCTGCTGGCATCGCTGCTTTGCCGCTGCGCGGCGGCACCGCGCGGCCCAGCGGGCGTGTCATCCTGCGCGCCAGAGGCGCTGGATCCAGCAGCGTCGCCAGGAGCAGGGCGCGGCGGCGGCGGACGCCGCGGCTGCCGCGGCTCCATGGCGCCATGCGAATGTGAAGAGTGTGTATCAGGATCGATCGGATCGGTTCTAATCCCTGAACTCACCCCCCTTTGATTTGCAGAACCCATGGCAGGATCGATGGAAGCTAGCACGGCAAGCTTCCGCCGCGTGACTTTCTCGCAAGCGCCATCCCCGCGGGGAAGGGCAATTGTGATAAGTCCACGCTCTTGCCTAGTGTCTCTATCGAGTCTACCTGCGTTCAACCACCATTTCCTCCGACCAGCGAAGCCCTGCCTGACGCTGCGATCTGCGACGGTGAAAGCCTTTTTTGCCTTTATTGGCGCGAGCGGCTGTCATTTGGTGGTGGAGCCGCGCATCGCTCAGGAAACGCTGAACGAGATTG
Organism: Prorocentrum cordatum; assembly: GCA_963575745.1. Lineage (NCBI taxonomy): Eukaryota > Dinophyceae > Prorocentrales > Prorocentraceae > Prorocentrum > Prorocentrum cordatum. Next base: position 481,399 of record CAUYUJ010021226.1, on the reverse strand, counting down.
GCGAAGGGGTGGCATGAAGGTCTGTCGTCCTCAGTCTCGCCCATCAGCCTGCACATGTGTGCGGGAGGGGGCCTGCGTCGACCCACTTCTGATGCCTCTCCGCAGCTTTCTTCGCGAATCTCCTCAAGGTATCCTTTTCCTGACCAGGTATGGAGCGCTTGCCCATCATCTGGACATGCGCTCCATCTGTCATATACCTTGTGATGTCGTCCTGGGAGAGGGTCGTCTTGATCCAGTGAGTCAACTTCTGGAGGTGTGCTAGGTCGCTCTCGGCGGCGCCACCCTTGCCGGTAGCGCCTACAGCGACAGTGAACTGCCAGCAGATGTCACAAATTGCACCGTCACCTGTGACGATTCCGAGAGATAAAAGACGATCGCAATTCCGACATCGCGCTATATCATGCTGGATCTCTTCAGGGGCCCCAGAGATCGCAAGGTGCTCGCGAGATCCCCAGCGGGTGTCGAGGCCGCTGGCGAGGACACGGCCGATCTGGCCCATGGCATCACGATTGATCTCAGCGGTCGGGCGCGAGGCGATCGACCGAACGATCCCCTCGATCTCGATCCTAGACAGTCTTTCCTCCGGTAGTCCTGTGTACCCGGAGGTGTCGGTGTCCAGTATCAGTAGCACCATGGTGTATGTTGTCCGTCCGGATGCGGGTAGCCTCTGCCTGCAAGATGGCCTCACTGTCGCCCACCTTGCGGTCGATCTTCTTTTTGTCGGCTATGATCTGTACGTGGTTTCTTGGTCTGGAGCTGCGGAAGCAACGCTGCCTGGGTCCCTGGGGATGTCCTGCTCGGCGCCTGGATCGTCCTGATCAGGCGCGGCAGGTGTCTCCACCGGCTCCCTCCATACGGGGAAGCCTGGGCTGCCGTGTGTCCGGATGCAATTTGTGAAGAGTTCACGCAACGTATTGAGGGCAGGATGGTTCTGATAGATAGCATCACCTGTGAAATCACGTAGCTCCTTGATGCCGTCCAACAGTATGATTTGGTACACGTTGGAAATCCAATGAACGATGCCTGCGGTCGACTCCTCGATGACTTCTGGATCCAGGTAGTGTACCATCTTTTTGAAGAAACAATCTGCACTGCAAATCGGTAAGTCGCGTGCCCATTTGTGGGTATGATTGTAATCCATATGGTATGCGTCTGTGTTTGGTCCAAATTGTATCTCAACTCGTAAGTATGAGTCTATCTTGTCCGCCACGATGTTGGCCCTGCCAGTGTGTACCTCGATAGTTTGTCTTACCTTTATCATTGGTGAGTCCACCAACATCTCCGACGTCCAGCGGTATATGCGGTGGTCGTAAGATTGCAACATCCATCTTGTACCATCCTCTGGCTCGGAGTCGGGGTGGTTGAGGAAGTCCTCTGGCGGATCGATAATATTATCAAGGATGCTCGAGCCGATGTCCTCATCAGCGCGAATTTCTGCCGATAAATCCGCCTTCATGGTATCATTGGCTGCTTTCTCCTCATCTGTGACTGTTAGGTTCGATATATCCACAATGACGGTTACCAGATGCTCTTTGGATTGGCCTGCCTCTTGTCGGGATCCATCGTCGTCTGCTGTGGGATCCTCGGCAGGTGTTGCCACCAGCTCGTCGGGATCTGGTGTCCGAGGAGCGGGGCGTCTGGTCGGCGTACGAGGGATGCGTGGTTTGTAAATGCTCGGCATTCCAAGATATGGTAGATCACCTGATTCGTTATACTTATAGATCTGGTCGCTGCATGAAGGGGGGCCCTCAAGTGCATGAAGAGGCGCACTTATGGAACGCCAAAGGCAAAATATATACGCATCAAGCATCAGACTTTAGTGTCCCGCTTGCCAGACCCGGCCCGCCCGATAACGTCCGCCCGCCAGACCCACCCGATAGGGTTTGCCTGTCCCGACCCGCTTGTTAGGGTTCTTGTATGTCATGCTGCAGACCCGCCCGATGGGGTCTGCCCGTCCTTACTCGCCTGATAAGGTCTGCCTGTCCCGACCCGCCTCGATCGTTAAACATTGCATGTGTCATGCTGTATACGTATCAGACTTTAAATTCGCGCCGCCCGACACGACCCGCCCGATAAAGGTCCGCCCGTCCCGACCCTCTCGTAAGGGTTCTCGTGTGTATGTGTGTTGCATACGCATCACACGGTGGGTGTCCCGTCCGACCGACCCGACCCGCCCGACGAGGTCAGCCCGCACGACTCGTCCGATAGGGTCCGCCCATTGTCGTCGTCGTCGACGTCATCGTCGTCGTCATCATCTTTGTCGGCGTCGTCGTCGTCATCGTCGACTTCATCGTCGTCGTCGTCGTTTTCGTCGTCGTCGTCGTCGTTTTTGTCGTCGACGTCATCGTTGTCGTCGTCGTTTTCGTCATCGTCGTCGTCGTTTTCGTCGTCGTCGTCGTCGTCGTCGTCTTTGTCGTCGTCGTCGTCGGCGACGTCATTCGTCATTGTGTCGTCGTCATCGTCGTCTTCGTCGTCGTTGTCGTGTCATCGTCGCCGTCGCGGTCGTCGCGGTCGGCATCGTCGTCGTCGTTTTCGTCATCGTCGTCGTTGTTTGCTGGCAGCAAAGAAGAGGGGAAGGCGAGGGGAGCATACAAAAGGCCCTTCCGTTACGATTTGGTGGCCACTGATGATTTCGTAGGGCGGGCAAATACTATAGACACAACATCCAGCCCGCAACTGATACTTTCCGACCGTACTAGACACAACGTAACCGTCGCTACCACTACCAGAAGCCGCGGCCGACTCGGATGCCCCCTCGAGCGCCTCGTGCCCAGACGCCCCTGAAGGGCTGTTGCTGCTACGCGGGGTAGCAGCAGCGGCCTGCCCAGAATCCACAAGCAGAACATTAAGAATCCAAGGTCTCGCTTCCGCGGATGGCCTGTAGGGCGCTTTGGCGGCGCCTTTGGAATACAAATCCTAGCAAGCCCCCCGCTCGACGGATGGCACCAGGAAGGGGTCGGCGGCGCGGACGGCAATCGCCATCGCCTTTTGCCGAGCACAGGGCAGGGCGGAGGGGTAGGGGAAGGGGAGGGGGAAGAGGAGGATAAGACCAATAATACTAATAAGAAAAATAATAATAAGGAAGTCTCAGCCGCGTGCGCCCCATCAGCACCTGGAGGGCTGTCGGGGCCCACGCCGTTCGCTCGAAGCGCACGCTGGCCGCCTCGGATGAGGGCGAAGCCTGGATGGAGAGGAGGAGAGGAAAAACAGGAGGACCAACCTAAAGAATGAAAAAATAGACGAGGAGGAAGACGAGGAGGGTCAGAACACGGACCGGGAGAGCGGGGTGGGAAGGGGTATTTTGCGCGGAGTGGCGAATTGGCTGCCCAGAGGAGGAGGAGGAGGAGGACGAGGAGGAGGAGGAGAATGAAGAACGCTGCGCATCCAAGATGACATGTGACGTGCAAATTGTCAAGATAAGCAACAACCGCAGCACTTGGAGGTAGATTGTCTCGGATACAACAAACCAGTGCAAGGTGGAGGGCGGGCGACACAAAACAAAGCTGGCATCAACGCATCACCTTGTTCTCCGCCATCGCCTTGATGTCTGAAATACAGCAGGCCTTCTCCAACTCTCCAAAAGAACTTAGAGCGCACCCCATACCATTGCTGTATGATAAGTAGTAAGCCATGAGATTCTGGATTGCCACCAATTGCTTAAACATCCGGGTGCGACATATGTGATCGAAAGCGCCCACCCCGTCGATGCTGACGATGACCTTGGTAGGTCAAGCTCAAGCCTGTATGCCCATAAGGGGCGGCCACGTAGCGCACAGGCAGGGAAAACACTGCAGGCTCTGCGGCTGGCGCTTTGGCAAACTAATAAGAGATGAACGAAACAGAAAGCGGCAACAATAGCCCCGGACAATTTTGAAAGTAGTCGGCAACACATTTGGGATACCGGCAAAAGCGACATGGCAAAAATGTGTGCGCAATGTGGGGTGTTCCACGCGGGTCAGGCAAACCAAGCTACCATTACGCTTGGGAGGGGCAAGCCTACGCAGTGCTACTACAACACCGGCGAGTTCCGAATCACATTGAATGTGTGGTGCCTGTGATTCGGCGCGCGCGGTCTGTAACTCAACGTTTGGTCTGTGATTCGGAGCCCCCCAACTACAGCACGGTTCGCTGCGTATGCTAGGGCAGACACGCTACTTGGATTATTGCGACGGTACCCCCCCAATAGTTGGTCACGACATGTTGTGTCGTTTAAGTGCGCTACACAACAAACCAACGGGCGTGGCCTTGGTGGGGCCGCAATGTTTGGTAGCCGCACAAACAGTGGGACAATATTGTGCCGATGCTGGATGGGGTGCCAAACCATTGTGAGATGTTCTTGCTTTAGGGGAGCAACTGCCGCAACCAAACGGTGCAGGAATCAACTTGGGAGAATGGCGTCATGGATGGCAATTCCATACGAATGCTTCTATGGAACAATTTGCAGACCATAACCTGCGACGGGAACTAATTCCCTGGGTAGCCAGAGGGATGCGGCCTCATCCGGGAAAGCACGACATTTATCTTGCATGGGACCTTTTCATAGCCACATGGCTCCTCGCAAGTCCTACGACGGATATGCTGAAAACTCGTAATGGACGGGCTTCAGTGCGTCATGCGACGGCGATTGCCCCGTCGCTTCTCCCACCTAGTCCTGCCCCCCTCGCTTCTCCCACCCACTCTTGCCTCCTCCTTTTCCTCCTGCCTCCTCCTCTTTCCTGTCTCGCCCCCTGCCTCCTCCTCGTGCCTGCTCCACCACCACCACCTCCTCCTCCTCCTCCATTTTCCCCTCCTCATTCTGCCTCCTCCCCCCATTCCCCATGCTCCTCCTGCCTCCTGCGTCCTCCTTCTCCTGCTGCTTTCCTCCTCCCTCCTCCTCCTCCTCCTCTTTCTCCTCCTCCTTATCCTCCTCCTTATCCTCCTCCTCCTCCTCCTCCTCCTCCGCCTCCCCTCTCCATCTTCCTCTTCTCCTTCTCCCTCCTCCGCTTCCTCCTCCTCCTCCTCCTCCTCCTCCTCCTCATCGTCTCCGTCTTTCCCCCCCTCCTCCTCCGCCTCCCCCTCCTCCTGCCTCCTCAAGCTTCCTGCCTCCTCCTGGGGACTCTTGGGGCCTCTTGGGGCCTCCTGGGGCCTTCTTGGCTCTCCGGGACATCCTGGTGCCTCCTAAGGCACTCCTCTTCCTCCATGTCCTCCTCGTTCTTCTCGCCCTCTGTTTCCTCCTTCTCCTCCTCTACCTCCTGCTTCTCTTTCTCGTCCTGCATCCTCCTTCCTCCTCCTTCTTCCTCCTCGTGCGGAACACGACGCAAAGTAAACGCACGACGTGCGTCCGGGCAGATACGCGCCGGAAGACAACGCAAAAGAAACGCGCGCCGGAGGACGACTGGGAGGAAAAACGCGATAGGTGCGGGCCCCATAAAAACGGGGGTTCCCGCCTGAGCCTTCCTCACAATTCACTCACAATCGAGGCTCCCGCCTGAAACTTCTCCCATACTCAGGCCTCAAAAGCTTAAAAGTGACGACAATTACAGGTTCGAGGATAGTCCGTTCGGATTGCCAACGTGGAGTGCAGGCCCCATAAGAGAGGGGGGTTCCCGCCTCAGACGTCCTCGCATTTCACTCACAAGCGAAGTGCCCGCCTGATGCTTCCTCCAAATTCAGGCATCAGGGGCCCAAAAGTGACGACAACTACAAGGTTCGAGTATGACCCGCTCGGATTACCAACGTGAAAAGCGGGCACCATAAGAAAGGGGCTCCCGCCTGAGACTTCCTCAAATGTCACTCACAGACAAGGCTCCCGCCTGATATTTCTCCCATATTCAGGCTGCAGCGACGACAGTTGCAAGTTCGAGGATGACCCGCTCGGATTACCAACGTGAAATGCGGGCCCCAAAGAAAGGGGCATCTCGCCTGAGACTTCCTCACAATTCACTCACAGACGAGGCTACCGCCTGATACGTCCCCCATACTCATGCCTCAAAAGCCCGCCAAAAAAGACAAATACAACAACTGGTAAATCCGCACGGATAAAAAAAAAAACATGAACTGCGGACCCTATAGGGGGGGGGGGCTCTCGCTTGAGACGTCCTCGAAACTCACTCACACACGAGGCTCCCGCCTGATATTTTCCCGATATTCAGGACTCAAGAGCGCAAAAGTGACGACAACTACAAGATCTGGATGACCCGCACGGATTCATAACATGATCTGCAGGCTCCATATGGAAGGAGCTCCCGCCTGGAACTTCCTCGCAATTCAATCACAGACGCGGTTACCGCCTGATGCTTCCCCCATATGCATTCTTCAGGAGCTAAAAAGAGTCGACAATTACAAAATCTGGATGGCCGGCTCGGATTCATGACATGACCTGCGGGCCCCATAGGGAAGGCGCTCCCGCCTGAGACTTCCTCGCGATTCACTCACAGACGAATCTCCTGCCTGATCTTTTTCTTCAAAATCAAGCCTCAAGAACCCAAAAGTGACGATAATTACAGGATCTGGATGACCCGCTTGGATGAATAACATGATCTGCGGCTCCCGCCTGAGACTTCATCACAACCCATTCAAAAACGAAGCTCCCCCCTGATATTTCCCTCATATTCAGGACTCAGGAGCCCAAAAGTGACGACAATTACAATATCTTGATGACCCGCTTGGGTTCATGACATGATCTGCGGGCCCCATGGGGAGGGGGCCTCCCGCCTGAGACTTCCTCGCAATTTAATCACAGACGGGGCTCCCGCCTGATACTTCACCCATGAAGCAGGAGCCCAATGGTGACGACAATTACGGAACTGGATGACCCGCTCGGATTAATAACGTGATATGGGAACCCCTTTGAGAGGGGGCCTCCCGCCTGAGACTTCCTCGCAATTCACTCACAAACGAGGCTCTCGCCTGATACGCCCCCCAGATTCAGGACTGAGGAGCCCAACAGCGACGACCGTTACAAGATTTGGATGATTCGCTCGGGTTAATAGCATGATTTGCAGGGAGGGGGCTCCCGCCTGAGACTTCCTGGCAATCCACTCGCAGACGAGGCTCCCGCCTGATACTTCCTCAAATGTGGGTATGTGAGTGAGTGAGTGAGTGAGTGAGTGAGTGAGTGAGTGAATGGTGATTATGATGATGACGACTATGATGATGCTGATGATGAAGATGATGATGCTGATGATTAGGATGATAGGAGTGTAATGATGAGTGAGTGAGAGTGTGAATGAGGAGGTGCTGGGTGATGGAGAGGAGAGGGAGGGGGTGAGGGTGAGACTTGCTGCGAGGGGTGTCCAGAGAAAACAACAACCCCACTTTGGATGTGGGGAAAAACTCCAGCGCCGTGCATAGCATCGTGAATATCATATTGCCCGCAAACCGTTTGATGGTCAATGCCCCCCCACCCCTGAGCCTATCTAGCAAAGACCCAAAAATATCAATACCGCTGATTCCCGGACCTCTCCCAGAAGGTGTTCAACGCACAAGCCTGAACATGAGTTTTGAACACGAAAAGCCGGGGCGAAAAATTCAAACCTCGATTTTCAAATTGGTCGGCCGCGAAATTTCCGGTGAGTCGGCCGCTTGGACTTCTGGGAGGGGAACCAGGACGAACATTTCAAAACTAAAACCTAGATTTTGGATCGGTTGGCCATGAGATATCCAAAATAAAGCATTCCAGAATCTGGAAATTCGGTGCGGGACGTTCCGGAGAAAATGTTGGGACGAACGCTTCAAAACCTTGCCAGTGCGGTCAATTGCTTGTAGGAAGCCCGGCCCATGCCCGTGCAGAAATTTCTTTGATAGACAAAATGCCTTGATGGAACAAATCCTTGTATTTAAATCGTCGCCGCACCAGATCGTCGCCTCCCTCGGCTCCGTCAGAAAAATAAAATAACCAACGAGGGTTGGTACGGGAACCAATGGGTGACACGGAAACCGGTGAAGGTGGATACGGGAACCGGCGTGGTTGGATTCGGAAGCTGGTGTGTGCGGATACAGAAACCGGTGGCATGGGATACGGAAACCGGTGTAAGAAGATATGGAAACCGGTGAAAATGGATACGGAAACCGGCGAAAATGGATATGGAAACTGGTGAGGGTGGATACGGAAACCTCTCTTTGGATACCGAAGCCGTTCTTTGGATACTGAATCCGTTGCCGCCAATGTCCGAGTGATCACGTTTTATGCCACGGGAGGATTGCAGCGGAGCTACGCCCACGGCAACCAGCCTTAAATCATGGACGGGACTATCCGAAACGCTGTTTTTGATCCAGCATGGTATGCGAAGTGGCGTATCCCAAAACAAAAGGGCCAAGTACTTTCTGTAGCACCATATTTTGACCGAACTCGATGGAAACGGATGATCGACACAAGATTTACACTTTGACGCCATATCGGTTGTCGAAGGGCACTGCAAGATCAACGCTCGAGACTTTGTTCTGGACGAAAACAGCATGACAATATTCTGATCAACGTCTCCACTTCTTGCCCATCCGTGCACTGCCTTTGCATAGCCGCTGGAAGGAGAACACGTCGCATTTTTCGCAGCTCGAGCCGCACGAGCAACTCCACAAACAGGCCTGGGCTGCTACCAAACGGGCAACAGCACGAATTATCGATGTGGGAAGGAGGAGCTTGGGCATGTCAACGGACCACATCGCCGATCCTGGCCGGGTCGATCCAGGGCCCAGCTCCTTAGCCTACACAGGCCAGGAGGACAGGATGGGACCAGCCAGGCTCGGTGAGGCTGTCAGCTGACGCCCGAAGAGCACGAGCACGTAGAACGGGCCCTTCAAGTGTGGGCGCAATGGCTCCTGCCCCTTCCCGCATGCTCTCTTCCCGCGTTCCGCCGTGCCCCAGCTCGCTCATGGCGCGTCCCGCCCGTTGCCCGACCGGCGCCCAGGCCTGCCTCGGCTCGCCTGCGCCCGCTGACTTGGAAGATGTGGGCTCAATGGTTCGGCTGGCGAATCCGACTTTTGCCACCACCCGTCCTGCCCTCCATCAGCCCGCCATCACCATGTCGGCGCTCCAACGATGCCTGGTGGCCTTCGTCGCGCCACCTGCCGTCTGGCGCAGGGAGCACGCTGCGAGGCTCACATCTGCGCCCCTCGAATCTCGCAGGGGTGGCTGGTACGGCGGGTTCGTGTCGTGCTGACGCCGGCGCTGGTGTCTGTCACCGCGCGGATCGTTCGGGTCTCTGGTGGCGTTCGGCCTTGAACGCCCGCGCCTGGGCTACCGCACTGTAGGCCCCTTCTCTTGCCCAATGCCGCGATCCTCCGCGGTCGCGCAAAGAGAGCCAGGCCCTCACCTCAAACCGTACCTCTCCCCTCCGTTTGGCATGGCAAATCCAAGGGGTCCTGGGGGAACCGGGTCCTGGACCCTGGGGCTCTCTCCGGGACCAGCTCTTCTAGAGGAGCAAAGACAGGCAAAAGCGTAATTTCTCTGAGGTTTACGTTGGAGTCCCCAAACGGTGCGGTGAGAGACCGTGCGGTGACCTCGAAATCACCCATGACCTCACCGCACGGTCCGTCACCGCACGGTCTTGGGGACCTCGGATGTCCCTGCCGCCCGAGACGTCCTCGGAGAGGGGCTCGAGTCCCAACATCGTGCGGAGACCCCGAATCCCCGCCGACTCACCACACGGTGTGGTCACCGCACCGCTTGGGGGCCCCCGGTCTGCGTGAACTTCCCATGCCCTCCCTGGCGGCGGAGCGCATCAGCGGCGGCGCCGGAGGCGCCGCCAGGGAGGCCGGGCTCCGATCCAAGAAATCCGCGCGGAGCTCCGAGAATTCTTTTTTTTTTTTTTTTGCTGGACGGGCATCGTGTGTGGCTGTTCTGCTGTCGTTCGTGTTCATTGATGTTTTTTATATAAAAAACGAGAATTCATGTTTATGGTGCTGTTTTGTTCCGCGATCTTCCTCCCGAGCCGCTCTTCGCCAGCCCTGGGGCCCCGTGGAGGGCCCCAGGCACCCCAGAGCAGCCCCAAGGACCCGAGGCCTCGTGGAGGGCCCCAGGAACAGGAGCGCAGCCCACGCACCTCCAAGAGCCGCTCCCCTCGGTGAGACGAAGCCAGGGCGATGATAAGATCGGGTGGGGGCAAATCGAGAATCTGACCTGGCGCTTCTGGAGAATATCTGGGGCGCCGCGGCTTTCTCGTTTCGGAACGCTCTGAAGGCGTTCCGGAACGCTCTGGAACGGATCTTCTCCTCGTCCTTGCGCCGCCCGGCTCGGGGCCCCCGTTGCTCCGCTGTGCTCACCACAGCTGCCCTCGCCCGCTGCACCGGACGCGCCAGACGCGGCCAACTCGAGGTTCTGGAGTCTCCGCTACCGACCACCGCGCCCAGCTCTAGCGCTCCGAGGGCAGGGTCTCCCACTCCGCATAGTTACCCGCCCGCGACGTCCGCCTCGACCTGGGCGGCGCCATCTCGGTGATGCCCCTTGCCCCTGCCCCCAGCGGGTACACCCTGCGAAATGCTTAAGAAATCATGGGTTAAGAAATTCATAGTCTCGGAACTTGAATAAACACCCAACGTTTCCATGAAAATCTCAAGATTTACATTGAAACGTTAAGAATAGTCGAGACTCTGGCCGAAAACTTAAGTTTTCTTAAGCATCGCCTAAGGTGTACTGGGCAAGGTCCTCAGCCTCGCTGCTTCCGTGCTGGGGGCCGTGATCGTTACCTCCCTGGACAGCCACCTGGGCGGCTCTCTTCCCTCGGTGGCGGGCCCAGGGGGGGAGTGAGGGGGGGCGTGCCTTCTCAAAGCCCCAGAAGGCCTCCGGCCATCCGAAAAGTTTTCGGCGCCTGCTCCGCAGGCATGACTGGGCGTCTTCTCGGAAGGCCGCAAGGCTTTCTGAGAAGACCCTCCGCTGTCTGAGAAGGCCTGCCCCTGCCCCCTCTCGTTTCCTCCCTCGGCGAGCCGCCGACTCTTCTCCGCAATAAGGCACGCCAACGCTGCAATGGCGTCGGCGTCTTGTTTTGACATCACAGATAACGCTCATCCCTAAACGATCGCGGCTTTCCACAGGCGCAGATCGTTCGACATCCACCGATTCAGGGCGGCTGTCGGTGTTCAACCTTGCACGCTCGCGCTTAGGTCGCCAATGCATCACGACTCGAACCTACCGCACACCCTCTCTGCGACCCAGACCCACGAGGTCCCAATGTATCAAGACGTGGACCTTCTGAAATTTCGGCTTCATCTCTCGCTTATGTTGAAGAGGCTCACGCCAGTTCCGCCGACCCCCCATCGCAAGGGATGCTGTCATCGTGTTGGCTGGCCTCACGTCGCAGCCTCAGTGCTTGGCTTCGTACGCTCCGCACGCGTATCTGCGTGTCACACGCCGACGGGGGCTTAGCTCGAGCACAACGCCTACGCTGGCGTAGAGGGTTCCCCGAGGCTCCCGGCAGGGGACACCCCCAGCCGCCTCGGCCCTCAAAGGGGCAGGGAGGGGCGCCAACGGCGGGGCGGGTGGCGGGCTTCGCTCCCCGTGGGCCGCAATAGCAGCCTCAGATACGAAAGAGATCCGACGACCTCGAGAACATTCAACACTGCTTTTGGGAACCGCCGATGCCGAGGAAGACGGACAACAGCCGAGAGCCAACTCTGAGGACGAGCAGGAGAATTGGCATGAAACCAGTTCATGGGATGAATGGCGCTGGACCCTTGAGTTTTCCACGCGCTCTTCATCCCGAATCGTTTCTGGACGGCCCAATGGCATAATTGGCCCCCACAAGTGCCAGAACAAAAACACACAATGTCGCCGACCCCTTGAGGGTCCTCGGTGTGTGAGACAATTGCCTCTCTCCAAACCACTCCCCTTGAAGCCCCGCCTGGCCAGCTTGGAGGGTAGGAGGTCGGGCCGCTGGACTCATCTCGCCCAGGAAAGCTCCCAGGCATGCAACAAGTGTCGCAGAAGGCCAACAAGACTGGCCAACCTAGTCGCCAGACGGACCAAGACGACATCAACAGTGCCCAAGAGGCTCCCAAGACAGCCCAAGAGAACCCAAGAGAACCCCAACGAGGGCGCCATGGCAAGATGCCAAACCCATCAGTCCCCCTTACAATTTTGAAAGGCTTGAACGTTCTCGCCTGTTTGGCCTTTACACTGCAAGACGGCCCAAGAGACTTGAAATACCGCCCCAAGACGACTCCATAGGCGCCCAATGGGGTCCCAGTACGGCCCAATAATAGGCCCCCACGACGGCCCAAGAAGCTTTCAAGAGGGTCCCTACAGGGTCCAATAAGGGAAAAGCGAAGGGCTTTCGGCAGCCGGTCCCCGAAACCCTGCACAACAAACTCGAAATTCGAAACACACCCCAAGAAACCCCCAGACGCCCATTCCCCCCAAGAGGCCTCACACATGCCTCCAAGACGCCTGCACAAAGCATCCCCAGAGGCCCCACGGATGCCTCCACAGAACCCTCTGACTCACAACCCCAGCACGGTGGCGACATTTGCCGACGGCCTCTCGGCATGTAACTACCACACCCGATCCTGCAGTCACCTTCCAGCAGGGCCCCAGCATCCTTCTCCGTCTCCCTCCCCCCCTCGCCCTCCCCCTCCTCTCCTCCGCCTCCCTCCCTCTCCCTCTCGCTATCCCTCTCCCTCTCCCTCTCGCTCTCCTCTCCTCTCCTCTTGCTCTTCCCCTCCTCCCCCTCCTCTCCGACGCCTCCCACCGAGGCCTCCGACCCACATGAGCGGTCGAATCGAAGTGGACCCTGGATGTAGGGAAGGAGAGAGAAGGTTGGCGGCGCGCAGAGGGGGGGTAGTTGGGGTGAGGGGGACAGGCTTCTTAGAAGGAGGCTGCTTCTTGGGAGGCGCTGGCGCACCATCGAAGAAGCAAGGGTGCCTCTGAGAAGCCTCACCCCCTCCCCTTACCCCCCATCTGCGCGTGGCCGTCGACGGAGAGGGCGGCACTTGCGCCGATGCTCTCCCCTCGCGCCCTCGGCGGGCGCCTCGGCCCGCGCGCGGGGAGTCCAAGGAGGCGCGCCCACTGTCCAGATGGCCGCCGCCTGGGACTGAGCGCGCGGGCGGGCGCGGCTGCCTCGTGCCGTGACGACCCGCGGGCCGGTCTCCGATGCCGTGTGGCTCGCTCAGCCTAGAACGGTCGCGGCTCTCCGATCGCGCGAGGTCGCTCGACATCGGCCGGTTCCGGGCCGCTGGCGGTGGAGTCGCCGCCGCGTCGGCACAACGCGAGCCAGCCCTGCCAATCGAGACACACTATCAAAAATGCAGGGGTGAGTGGCGCCGGCTCGGCGGACTGCGCCAGGGAGACGCAGATCCGAGGGTGCCAGGCAGGGTGGCGGGATCGGAGCGCGCCCGACCCCGAGGTGCCTCCCTGCAACGCGGCCCCGACGTCCTGTTCGCCTCCTCCTGCGTCGTCCTGCTCCTCCTCCCCCCTTTTCCCTCTCGCCTTCCTCCTCGCCTACCTCCTGCTCAGCCCCGAGGGGTGTTACCCGGGCCGGGGGGGCTGTGACGGGGTCTCTCGGGGAGCAGCATTCTACTTCCCTGGCCTAGACGCGGAAGTGGTTTGGGGCATCCGTGCCCCTGGGCCCTCCATTTCCTGTACCTGCCGCTCCCTGGCCGATTGGCCGCCTGACTGCTCCTGCCTGCTGCCCGTGTATGAAGGGGAACTGGAACACACAAATAAATACACACAAATGAAATGATTCCCCATATTTTCCCATATTTTCTGGGTTTTTGTCTTCCCGCCCAATTCCCATATTTTCCCATATTTTCTGGGGAATCGAGGATTAATTGTGTCTGTGTGTTTCTTTCCCTCCTGAGTGTAAGCAAGCCTGTGCTCTGGCATACGCGCACGCGAGAACCTCATGCGCTCCGCGCGTGCTCCGCCGCCCGCGGCCTCCTCTCCACCCCCTTCCGCGCACCAGCCCGCTCCTGCCGTGCGCCCAGGCGTTGCCCCGCAGCGCTGCCCTCGGCTGCCCCGGCCGCGCCTCGGTTCCCAGGTCGCCGCGACGAAAAGCCCGCTGGACGCGAGGCTCGGCTCCGAGGGCGGGATGGCGGACCCCTCCCTCTCGGAGGGGGGGAGGAGGAGGAGGAGGAGGAGGAGGAGGAGGAGGAGGAGGAGGAGGAGGAGGAGGAGGAGGAGGAGGAGGAGGAGGAGGAGGAGGAGGAGGAGGAGGAGGAGGAGGAGGAGGAGGAGGAGGAGGAGGAGGAGGAGGAGGAGCGGAGGAGGAGGAGGAGGAGGAGGAGGAGGAGGGGGGGCGGCAGACCCACCCCCCAGGGCCCGCGGCCTGCTGCGCCTGCGAGGTGCACTCGTCGGGCCTCGGGGCCCGAGCCCAGACGTGCGGTGTCCTGGCTTTCTCGGGCCTCGGGGGCCCCAGGAGTCCGAGCACCCCCTCCCCGCATTTTTAGCTCTGCGTCCTGCCTCGCTCTCCGACGGTTCCCCGGCCCCGGGGAGGGGGCCCTCAGAGGCCGACGGCTGTGAAGCAACGCCCGTGTGAAGGGGCCCCAGGACACACAAGTAAATACACACAAATCAAAGTAATCCCCATAGTTTCCGATATTTTCTGGGTTTCTGTCTTCCCCCCCACTTCCCATATTTTCCCATATTTTCTTGGGAATCGAGGATTAATTGTGTCTGTGTGTGTTTTTTCCTCTCCTGACCGAGGCCGGCCCCCTGGGGCGGCTGCGGTGCGCTCAGGACCATCGTGGGGGGCGGAGCCCGTCGGGTGACGGGCGGTACGCCGCGCGTGCCCGCGGGGATTGTGGGCCAACGCGGTCAACGTGTGGGATTGTGGGCCAGGGCGGGGAACTCTTCCGACACCGTGCCTGGCACGGAGCGAAGCGGAGGGAAGGAAGGAGGGCGGAGAGGGAGGAGGCTCCCTCACGCGCCCGGCTTGCCGATGCTGCTCGGGCTGACCTCGCGCGGCGCGGCGGCGCTGGGCGACGCAGCGGCCACCTTCTGTCGGGGGCGTCCAGGAGGGGGGCCGTCCAAGAGCGGGGTTCGCAAATCATGGGCCGAGGCTCGTGCGCGGCCCAGGGGGGCCAGGGACAGGATTGAAATGAGAGCAGGGGGCCATGGAATCTGGGAGGTATCACGGCCCAGCCATGATACCCCCCCCGTAGTCATCACCCCCCTCTTGGTCGCCCCCGGTCCTAAGCGAGGGCGAGCCCAGTGCCTGGCAAACCTTCACCCCTCCCGATGTGTACTCCAGATTTCGTAATATAAAGGGAGGGGGGTCTCATTTCGGGGGGGGTCTCTTCCAGGCGATCTGGGAGGGCCTGGGGGGTCTGGGGACGATGTTCTGGAGGGTTCTCCCGCGGGGGAGGTCTGAAATGGCTTGTCTTGGAGGGTCCAGACCCCCTCCCTTTTATTACGAAGTCTGGAGTACCCTGACTCGTTTCGCGAGACTGATCCAGCCGTGCCGACGGAAAGCCTCTTTGGGAGCCCAGGGGAAGACGGAGAACGCCAGGGAGGGCCGCCAGTGTCTCGACTGGCCCTCCTCCGAGACTGGCCTCCTCCTCCTCCTCCTCCTCCCCCTCCTCCTCCTCCTCCTCCTCCTCCTCCTCCCTTCCTCCTCCTCCTCCTCCTCCTCCTCCTCCTCCCCCTCCTCCTCCTCCTCCTCCTCCTCCTTCTCTCACACACAACCTGAATGTGTCAGAGTTCGATGCGCGCTCCCTGTGGGAAAACTGAACGACCAAGGTCAAGTAGACGGGAAGAAAGAAAACAATGACGTCGACGATGGCAGGATTGAGGTCTGGCCCCTAACTGGGTGCTCCCTGATGTCCGCCATCACCTTTCGACTCAAGTAAGGTTCCACGGGCATACAGAAATGCCGCAGTGCAGGATGAAGCTTCCCAAAGCCCAAGTCTCCCTTAAGTTTCGAACGCTTGGTTCACGCCTCGCAAGAAAACGCAACGGCGAGCGGCACAACCAAGACTTCTGGAAAACGCCCAAGAGGGTCCAAGAGGGCCCCGAGACGGCCCCAAAGCGCGCCAAGACTGGCGGGTACGCTTCTGCATGTGCCTTTGTCGACTCGCCGCTGTCCTGAAACCCCTGGACAGTCAAGTGCTGATGATTCCCTGAACTCATTCCTCCACCAAATTGCAAGCTCATGAACGCATAACAATGAGGTGGGCTTGAGTGCCTGTGATCCGAAGCGACACTAGTGTATGGCACCGTTCTCTGGCGGTGGTCCCCTTGAGGCCCCAGGGTTGGAGGAGGCTTCGGATGGGGCAAACAAAAACTCTGGGGTAGGCTTGGAATCCAGCGGCGTATCAGATTTCACGGGGTGGGCCCGCCAGAATTCCACACATGCGGCCATGCTTGAGTGGCCCTCACCACCGCGTCTGGACTTCATGCGCCCATTTGGCACCGTCAGTCAGGATTAAGGATGACACCACAACTCTAAATCATGTGTCCCCGCATTCCTGATCGAGGTCGTCCTGGGAATCCTTCGACCTCCGGTGTCCTGACAGCAGGAGGAGAAACTACTGGTGTTTTTCCAGCCATGGGAAATGAGTTGGCCACTCGCGAATTGTGTTTGGAAATCTCCAGCCGTCCTCGCTTGGATCACTTTGTCTATATTGTCTGAGGCTGGGATCGTGTCCTGCGGTGTTGGCGCAAGTGGCCCGTGACAAAAACTTGACTTGGCCTTTTCACTCTCTGGGCTGTCCTTCGCTCTGTTACCTTTCTGAACCTGCCTTACTTGGGTCTGTGATCCGATCAATTCCTCAAAGCCCCGCGTATGACAGTCGCTATTCGAACCCGGCAGCCCTTGGGTGTCCTGCGAAGTGTGCGAGGGAGCGGTTGTAGGCCTGGAGCTGCACCATGCGTTGTTGGCAAGCCGTCCCCGTGACCAAGGACTGGGGTTAGTCCCAAATCTTATACTTCCTCCCCCTGTGCACCCTGCGGGTGCGTCTCGACTCGGTGCCAAGCCCACACTTGTAACAAACGAACAAAAGGGAATTGCTGTGGTTGGGGTCAGGGTCTTCGACGCTCGAACCGTCAAGATCCAGGGCCGTCGGCGAGGGCCACTGCTGCTGCTGCTGCTGCTGCTCTTCCCTCCCCTACTGCGTCCCTCTTCTTTCCCTAGCCGCCGGACGATCTTCTCGCGCTTGCAAGAAAGTGCCTGTAGTCTCGGAGAGCTTGCTCGTCCAGGGTGGCTTCGGAGCATCTTTGGACCACCTTCCCAACTTGTTCGAGGTACTGTTTGTTACTGTGCCTGGCAAGGTAGGGCCACGCCCTCACTGGTCCATCTCCTGGGGTTTCTGAGCGACAACTTCAAGACCCATCTGAAGCCAACAGCAAGAAACGCAGTCCATCCTGTGTTTGCATCCAGCAAGAAATGGAGTACATCAAAGTGGCATGTCCGACATTTGCTTGACAAGCCAGGCAACACAACGCAGTCGCGCAAATCTTAAAACATCAACGACGGCAAATCTCTGCCTGACAGAGGACGTGCCGGTTGGTGTTCTAGACCTCGCTACTGCTCCCGAGGGGAAGTCCGAGGGTGGCCCTGTAAACCCTGAACAGGGCTCCTGCGAGCCCAAGCATGGTCCTAAAGGTGAGGTCGCTCCAGATGGCGCAATTCTCAAGAAATCCCGAGATGGAAACGCCTCGGCATATCTGATCTTGTGATATTTGCTGAACTGGTGGCTCTTACCTGGTGCCGTCGTAATAGGTCTTACCTCCCAGGCACTCTGGCGATTCTGTGTGCAACCTCCGCCGTCATATCCCCCTTGTCGCTGATGATGGTGCCTAAAGGTTTCATGGTCCGCTTGATGAGGCTATGCTAAGTGCTGCTGACCCGTCTTTGTCCTGGCCCTGCACTTCTTGCGGCCACCTACACTCTTGGTACGCGTTGTTCTGATCTTGCTGCTGGGCTGGGGGTCCTGGGGGCGGGGTCCTGGTGGGCCGGATCCTGGGGGGATGCTGGGGGCGCCGACCCACTTTGGGATCTTTCGGAATCTGTCACCCTGGACCCACGGTTCCCGCCCCTAGACACGACTTCGGCAGCAGCCAGCACAGCCGAGACGCACGTGGCTACAATCGCCCCACGGGCGATCCACTCCCTCCTCCTCCTCCTCCTCCTCCTCCTCCTCCTCCTCCTCCTCCTCTTCCTCCACCTCATCCTCGTGCGCTCCTGGCTAGACAGCAAACCCACGTGGGCGGGCTTGCGTGGGCCATTGGCAGCTGCTTGGATGAGCCTCCTCAGGATTGGCTGGACGATGCAGTCGAGCCTCATCCTCGTCACGGACTTGGGCGACATGGTGGAGCTACTTCAGACGCCTCCCAAGGACGTCGCCCACCTCGTGAAGAACGGCGTCCGCCGCTGGCAAGGGCGCCAGATCCTAAGCCATCATGACTTGGCACCTGCTGGGGCAACGCTTTGGCACCGTGCCATGCGGCGCGTGCTGGCGCCCCCCTCGGCGGCGCTGGCAGGCGCGCGTGCGGGCCAGCTTCGCAAGCTCTGGGCCGGCGCCTCCTGGGACCTTGCCAAGCGGCACGAAATGGGATACGTCGCCAGCCCACATTGCCCATTTTGCCCTGGCGAGGTTGCGTGCACACGAGGTCACCAGTTCTTTGGCTGCCCGCACGTCCTGGCGCAGGGCGACGATTACGACGGGGGTCAGCTCGAGGCTCTCAGCGAGCAGGGGGCGAAGGTGCGCGAGCGCATGTTGAACAGGGTCTCCACTGGCCTCGGGGATCAGAGCTACGACCAATTTGACATGGTGGTCGGCCTCCCGCTCGTCCCTTACGACATTCCCGCGCCTGCGATGGAGGCGGAAGTCCACTTCTGGGGAGATTGGAGCTCCCACGCCGGGTGGCGAAGCACGGTTGCCTACAGCGACGGGTCTGGCTACGACACGTCCTGGCCCGAGCTCTGCAAGTGCGGCTGGGCGGTGGTCCAGATGAGTGCCGACAACTTGCCCATGCGCGCCATCTACGGCGCCCTGCCTGGGCGACGACAGGCGGTGGGGCGGGCGGAGCGTTGGGCTTTCCTGCAGCTCTTGAGGCATATGCCGTACGTCACTCACGTGATCACGGATTTGGCCTCCCTCGCCTCGGAGATCGACGAGTGGCGCGAGGACCTCGCCAGCTCGCGCGGCCAGTACGCGGACATCTGGCGCAAGGTCTTCCACATCGCGGAGCAGCAGCCCCGACCTGGGGTCACTTGGTGCCCCGCGCATAAGGACGCCCACCACTACCTGTTCAGCGGTGGCCGGCACGACGTCAACGACTTCTACGGCAACGCATGGGCCGACTTCTTCGCGAAGGTCGGCGCCCAGGGCCACGTGTTGCCGCGCGCGCTGCACGACCTGTACCGCATCAAGATGTCCGATGCAAAGGAGGAGGCTCGCCTTTTCGCGTGGCTCATGGCTGCGATCGGCACCACGATGGACGACGCCAAGGAGCTGGTGCCCAAGAGGATGAGGCCATCCGCCCCCGCTGCACCTGTACAGTTGGTGCAGCAGCGCCACCAGCTGGTTCGCAAGCCTGCGAGCTGGCAATGTGCGTTCTGCCTTGCTTCGGCGTCCACCGAGGCCGCGTGGAGGCGCGTGGAGCGCACGGAGTGCGCGCCCTCCGCCCTGCAGAAGCTGATGGCCCGTGCAAGGGCTCGCCTCCCATATTCGACCTCATCCTCCCCCTCCTCCTCCTCCTCCGCTGCTGCTGCTGCTGCTGCTGCGCCGCTGCCGACAGCGCGCGCGGACGCCATCGCGATTGCGTCGCGGGCGGCGGACAGGGTCTTGGGGCCCGAGGCTGGCGTACAGGGGCAGTCTACGGGCAGCATTTTCTTGAGTGGGGTTCCGTCGGAACCCCAGGTGCCGACTGTGTCTAGTGGTGCCGATAGTTCTATTGGGCAGGCTGTTGCTGTGTCTAGTGCCGAGCCTGCGCCTTTTGAGCTCCTCCGTGGCCACCACATGGTCACCGAGGGCCCTTTTGTTTATTGTCTGAGATGTGGGGGGTCAGCTTCCACTCGGCAGTCCCCTGTGCTAATGGCTTCGTGCACTGGCCAAGTTACTTGGGAGTCCAGTCGGCTCAGATCTACGGCCCTTAAGAATTTAAAGGCCAAATGTCACCCGCGTACTGGGATTCCCCTAAGCGGTGACTTCCACGCAGCTTTGGGTTAGCCGCGTTTTCCAATAATTTCGTGGCTCCCTCGGTTCTCGGCGGAGTCATTGGAATCTCGGGTCCACCTCATCCTCGTGTCCCTCCTCCTCCCCAGCCGCACCCAGTGCCCTTGGAGTCCCCTCAGCACCGCCAGGAAGGTCACCGGCCCCTCGGGCCTCATCGCCAGCGCCGAACAGCGCGCCAGCGCAAGCGAGCTTGGGGCCATCACGGAGCAGGCCTTCACGGTGCGCGCGCGCATGGCGGGGCGTGCCACCATCGGCGTATCCGACCATGACTATGACCGCCTCGACCTGGTCGTCGGCCTGCCCGTGCTCTCCCCTGCGAGCCGCCCAGGCCAGCAGTGGAGACGGACATCTTCTACTGGGGCGAATGGGACTCACCGCGGGATTGGCGCTCCCCAGCGGTGTACACCGACGGCTCGGGCTGCGACACGCCCTGGCCTGACCTCTTTGGCTATGCCTCGGCTTGCGCGCGCAGGAGTGCCAACCACCTGCCCATCAGGGCTATTCCAGGCGCCGTCGGGGGCAGCGAAGCCTGAAGGCCGAGCGTCACCCGCGAGCTGAGATCTCTTGAACCGATCACACTCCACGCAGCTCTGGGCAGCCGCGTCTTCGAACTTTCAGTCGTGGCTCCCTCGCTTTCTCCGCGGAGTCCTTGAAGTCTCGGGTCTTCTTCTTCTTCTTCTTCCTCCTCCTCCTCCTTCTGTTTGCGTTGAGCGAACTCTACGATCTGAGCTCGCAACGTTCCTGAGGAGAGCAACTGTGCGTCAGTAGCAGACACGGGGACCGAGGCACGCAGCGGTAAAACAAGGGCTGGCAATCAAATGCGGCAAACATGACTTACGCTAGCCCGCTAGGGCGCAGAGTACGCGTGCCGAGGTCCGTGGAAAGGGTGATTGGAATCCATGTGAACAGGATCCGCAATGACCTCCTCCTCTTCCTGCTCCTCCTCGCGCGTACGAGGGGACATGTCCTGATCGTCAGCTTAATGTTCTCGGTGAACTGCTGTTCGAGCGGCAGTGACCACGGCTGCCGCGGCCGTCTCTGCTATGGGTGTTTAGAAGGGAACGACATGGGTGAACAAAAGGGTGAAAACCGCAAAAGTTGCCCCCCTCCTCCTCCTCCTCCTCCTCCTCCTCCTCCTCCTCCTCCTCCTCCTCCTCCTCCTCCTCCGTCTCCTCATCCTCCTCTTCCTCCGTCTCCTCCTCCTCCTCCTCCTCCTCCTCCTCCTTCTCCTCCTCCTCCTCCTCCTCCTCTTCCTCGTCTTCCTCGTTTTCCTCCTCCTCCTCCTCCTCCTCCTCCTCCTCCTGACGCACCGCACCTCCGCGCGATCCCAAATCTGCGCGTCCGCGCACCCGCCGCCGCGGACGCGGAGACCCCCCGGCAGCCACCGCGGGCCTGGCTTCCGTTTCGGAAGGGAGGGGGAGCGACCGAGCCTGTGAAAGCACTGCTTCGTAGTGCAGAAGCGCTCATTGTCGCCGAATCCCCCCCCAAAGAACAAAAATGGTGGATCCCCTCCAGTCCGGCGCGCATGGATTTTACGAAAGACAACCGTCAGGCTCAAACTTAGCCCCTGGACACAATTCCATCCTGCTACATCCTTCTCCTGCTTCCTCGCGTCCTGCGGGGGACGGGAACGTGAAGGGCCTTCGACGCCCGGTACCCCTCGTCGCCGCTGCCGCAGCAACAGGGGCCGCAGCACCACCGCAGGCAACCCTTCCTCAGGGTGGGGGGGGGGGTGGAGCAGGAAGGGGAGGGATGAGACGAGGAGGAAGTGGGGAGGAGGGGTGACGAGGAGGGAAAGGGTGAAGAAGAGGAGAACGGGTGACGATGATGATGATGACGACGATGATGATGATGATGAGGAGGAGGAGGGACAGGAAGAGAAGGAGGGAGAGGAGGATGAGGAGGCAGAGGATGATGAGGAGGAGAAAGAAAAAATGAGGAACAGGAGAAGGAGGAGGAGGAGGAGGAAAAGGAGGAGGAAAATGAGGAGGACGAGGAGGAGGAAAAGGAAGAGAAGGAGGACGAGGACCGACCGTACCTTCCTTCAGTCCAACAGGCGTCTATGGCCTCATCGCATGCAGTGCAATAGCCATGCACTCCTTGCCTGTAGTGTAACGAAGCGCGGCGCTGGGAGCGGCGTGCGTACTGACACGCAGTTTGTTATAGAAGTGGAATGGCAATGCTGTTTTGCGGGCAGGTTCTGACATGGTGTGCTCTGGATTGGCGTGCTGCTCAGTCGATCCAAGGCCTATGCGGACAAGGGGGTCGGGGGAGAGGAAGGCACGAGGTAACGCGAGGAAGTGCAGGAGACGTGGACAGGTGAGGTAGTGGCCGAAGCGATCTGGGCATGCATCGCATCCGAGCAAACAGGTCTTGCGCGGCCCGAAGGGAAACAAGGAGGACGAGGAGGAGGAGGAGAAGGCCAATAATGATGATGATACTGATGATGCTGTGGAGGATGAGAACGAAGAGGAGGAGGGCGAGGAGAAGGACAAGGCGGAGGATGATGAGGAGGAAGATGACGATCACAGGCTCTGAGGGGCAGGTTTGGGTTACTCGACCCGACCTAACCGAAACCTTGATTCCATCCTCTCTCCACTGACGCTCTCTTCGGCATGCCTCTCCTCCCCTTCCTTGAGGAGCTGGGCGGCAGGGATGGGCTGGGAAAGACGGGGGCGTGCCGATAACCTGCTCTTGTCTTGTCGGCCACCTGACAAAAAGGGACCACGCATTCTGGGAAAACCTGTTTTGGAAGCTTCCCTTGCACTCACCCTTGAGTCCCTCGAGGTTGCTCTCGGAGTGGCGGCCGCACCGCTTGCGCACGACAAGGGAAGACTTTACATCAAGGTACCCACAAGTCAGAAGGTTGTGCTTCATGGGGTCACGGATCAAATTCGAAAAGGCAACAGAATTGCCTGGGCATGCTTCCAGCATGCGGGCCTTGCGTGTGCTGTCGGTTCTGGCGCGGGTGTGGCAAGCTAGGCGCAGCCAGTGTTCGTTTAGCCATGCCCACTGATGGCGGTGACGGTGCATCCCCTGCGGGCTGCGGCACGCACGAGCACTCCGAAGGAGACCCGCAGGGGGCTTGGGGGCCGTCCAGGCCTTGACAGCACCAGCAACACCAACGGGATGATTGAGGCGATTGGGGGGCTTCTCGAAGGCCTTCTTGCCCGCCTTCGGGGCAATGGAAGATCATTGGGACAGCGCTTCCTCCGCGTGCATCACAAATCTCTGGGCGCGGAAACGCGCTGACTTGTGAAACTCGAGCTCCAACTTGCTTGGCAACTCTGTCCGCCCGTTCCCTTCGGCAACGGACCGCTCCCTCGAGCCTGCCCCCGGGACATATAAGCCCTGGTGGGCCCTTCCTCTCCGGATCTCGAGAGAGCGAAAACTGTCCTGGGCGTAGCCCAAAACAGAAACACCTGCATACACTTCTTTCCTGCTGACCTCTGGGCACTGGTGGGCCGAGAGGATGCCTTTGAAATCCGCCCACGCTGTGGTGGCCCTGGGGCGGGAGGCAGCACCTAGGAACCCTGAGTGCTCGGCAGCGGGCGAAGTGGGAGGCGGGCTAGCCCCCGTGGGGCCCGAGATGCTGGCAACATGGTCGCCAGTCTCGTCGATTTTGACCGCGGACCAGGCGGGGGCGTCGCAAGCCGCGGGCCCTGGCTTTACAGTCTAGACCTGAACCTGGGGGGCTCAGAGCAACATGTTCGGGCTGCAGCTGGAAGCCCAAGACCGACGGGCACCCCTCCTCGGGTCCGCGAGCTCCTCCGCGCCTCCTTCCCCCAATCTCTCCTGGCGCAGGTTCCGGGCGCATGGGCGCTCGAAGAGCTGCGGGGAAGGGTGTCCACAGGGCCATGGCACATTTCGCAAACCACCTCGGTCTGATAGCCTGCTGTGACCATCTTCTCTTATGTCCCAATGCATTGGCGCGCGCCGGACAGCGACGTCTTCCGCGCGTGGCCTGGCAGCGAGGCGTCCTGCAACGCGCGCTGCATGTCTGACGGGTCGAGCGGCTCGTCGAATCCTCGCTTGGGGCTTGCCTGCATGTGAAGCTGCCGCTGCCGCTGGGCCTGGAACAATTTTTGGATGCGGGCGGGGAAGGTCGTGGCGGGGGGGGGGGGGGGTCCTGACAGAGGGGGGGGGGCCCTGACCGTTGGCGCCCTGCAGCACAGGCGGGTCGGGCATGGCCCACCCCAAACGGTTCAAACTGAGGAGCGCGGCCCCGAGAGGGCCTCGAACTTGGTGCGCCGCTTCTCCGAGGGCTTTTGGAGGGCCTCCAGGGTTTGGGCTCGTGGGTCGGGGATCGCGAATTCGATGGTCCCGGGGTGTTGTGAGCGGCCCTCCAACTAAGATTTGCCCAATAACAAGCTGGCCCCAAAGCGGTGCTCCAGATCGGGTCTCCCGGGGTCGATGACGCCGGGGATCTGGGTCTAGTTGCGCAGCGGGGGGCCGCGATGTTAATCCAGGGGCTGGGCCTCGCGCAGTTCGGGGTTCGTGGGTCCGACGACCTCGGCGCCGTAGTAGGCGGCGGCCTTCAAGCCTTCTCCCTCGCGCTCACCTGCGCGCCACGGCTGAGCGAAGCGGTGGAGTCAACGTTTCATCTTGGCCGCGCTTTTTCCCGAGGTCGTCCGAGCCTTCTTGGGAGCCCGATTTCCTATGGTGAAGTCGACTCCGAGGTTTGGCGCAGACGACGCTTGCTGGGGTCCCGCGGGCCCACTGTACTTTCCACGAGCCTTGGTCAATCTCTGCTGTGCCTCGGCTGAGGATCCCAGCGCCGCCACCTTGCGCAGCGCGACCGTGCAATCGAGATCCTCCTCTAGTAGATCCAACATGCCGTCGGCTGCCTGAGCAAAATCAGAGACCAGGGGCCAAACAGTGTGAAATCATCCATAAAAGCCGAGAGGGCCACATTTGGGGAACTTCGGCATCCAGGAGTCCATGGGGGGCGCCGAATACATCTGCACGTTGAAGGTTGCAAGCGAATCACCAGCAGGGAACCTTCCGGTGGCGCGCCCTGCGTACATGGCCAGGGTTTTGGTGGCCACTGCCCGAGGGCCCCCACTGGTTCATCATGATGCACGCCAGCGTCTCCGATAGCCCCGAAACTATTGCCCGAGACTTCCATTTCTTCCTGTTGACGTTCTCGTAATATTCAGATCATGCCCAGAGAACGCCTCCATAACGGGCAGCCGGATAGCCGGCTCGCTCGGCCCGAAGGGTCTGGGCATAAACCGTTTCTAGCGCGCCTCGAGGAGACTGATGGGCTAAGCAAGATCTCTTGTTAGCCCTCTCCCACTTGCCCCCGCCCGTCGGATTTTGGGGCGCGCTCTCCACGGGGCTGGACATGCCGCAGTGGGATGGGCCCTCAGACTGGTCGGCTTTGTGCTTCCCAATTAAAAGTCGCGATAATACGAATAACCGTCGGGCAAACTCACCTCCTCAATCACAGCCAGAAGCTTACAAACATGCTCGAGCTCGGCGCTGCTCAGCTACGTGAAGTGTCGGGGGCGACGCCCATCCCAGGTTCGGCTGGATGATTAAGGCAATCTTTTGGCTGCTGACCGGATCTGTCCAGGTGCGATGGGCTCCGGCTGGCCCCGCTCGGCCGACGGCCACTTTCAATCCCGCTCCGTCGGCGCAGCTGGCCAAGGGCCTGCCGGGCTGGGGGCCTCGTGCTGGAGCAGCTTGAAAGGTCTTCCTGAAAAACTTAGCAGAGCAGGGCGCCGAACCTTCTGAGGTCGCCAAGACGCGAGCTTTGAGGTCCACCTGTGGGCCCAGCCCGCCCTCGAGACAAGGTTTCCTGAGCTCATTTGTTCCAAGACGTAGTTTCACTTTGTCGGTCCTTGGCCCCCCGAGCTTGAGGAGCTCGATCCACCGTTTCGTCTAGCTCATCAAACACCTGCAGCGCGAGCTTGGGATCCACCAGGCCGCTGTCCTGATCCTGCGCGGCAGCGCCTAGACAGCCCTAACGCTGGCGAGCAGACGGGCGGACTCTTCGGCGCCTTCGAGCTCGGGAGGCGGCGTCTGGATGCTCACGAGGATCTCTGACAGACAAAACTCATATCCAGGGTGGGCGCGTCGAGCGGCTGCTCTCGCATTGTTTTTTTTTTCAGCCATCTGCTCGGGGCGGAAAGGCTTTTCCAGCTAGCCATGGGCCCCCCGTTCCCCGCAGTTCCTGGTGCCCAGCGAATCTTGGGTAAGCCTGCCCTCGGCGTGCTGGGTGACTTGGTCGGCGCGTCAGTGCGGATGCTGACGGAGGTCGCCATGTCGCTGGCGAAGTAGCTATAGGCCGCATTCAAAGCCTGCGGGCGGACCTCGATCCCAGAACCCCTCTCCAGGACCTAATCCCGGAACTCCAAGGCGGCCTCGGTGCGGGCCCAAGACGGCGCGTAGTTGGTTGGCCTATAAGGCCTCGTAATCGAAAGCGGTTGGGGCTTGTCCAGAACAGGGGCCATAAACGGCTTGCCACGCCGGAGCTGGAACGCCGCGGGCCTGCGAGGGCTCGGCGGGCAGTCGCCTGGCGCCTGGGCCCCCGCGAGGTCCCGGTCGGAACGCGACGAGGCGCAGAAAGAGTCGATGATCGGCGACGAGTTCTTCGAAATACACATTGGGGTAATCGGGGGGAATATTTTGAGGCCCGCTCTTAACGGGATAGAGTCGGTCAACTTATTCACCGAGACGTTGGAAAATCCTGCAATAGTGAGTGGCTGTCGCGCAGCATAATGTAGCATTGCGACCCCCGCTACAAGCACTAGGTTATACCTGTAAGGCCCGCAAGGCCCGCCCCGTCGGCCAGGTAGATGGAGGCCAGAACAAGCGGGCGATGTCCTGGAAGTTCGAGTGATGCTGTGGAACGTGGCCCTGCAACCCCTGGAGGCATTGCGCTCCAGAGACTCCCGAATCGTGCCTGTCGCGAATGAGAATGCCTGTATCTTGTGCAGGAGAGCCTTTGTCACTGAGCACTGCAGGGGCAAATGTGGCCCGCGATCATTCGCGCTCGCGCCGCTGAATGATATGAGGTAGGGCGTCCTTCAATGCTCGCACCTTCTGGCAGCAGATGACATCCACCCCCGCTGCTGCCGTCGACTTCAGAAACTTCCTGATCGATCTCCTGCGGCTGCCACTGATCGTGGCGATCCTAACCGCGCTACCCGCGCGGCTGGTCATCTTTCCCCTTGCCCTTTCTGGCGGTGCAGAAGGCCTTGGCGCTCTGCTGGAGCGCCTCGGTGGCCGCCTGCTGCCCAAAGGGGGGCGAGACGCGCTGGCCGCGCGGGTCGAGCACCTAGTCGGCTGCCTCGCACGCGCGCTTCGCGCCCAAGGCACTCATCTCCGCGTCGGTGATCTCCTCTTCCATATCGGCGGCCTCCGCGTCGAGAGTGGTGGCCTCGTCTGGGCTGATGTCACCCTCGCCTGCGGCCTCGGGCGGCGCCGCAGCCGCGGCGGCGCCGTCGGGCAGGCGCCGCCGCCGCCTCCGCGGCCCCGCTCGCCCGGCCAGGCTGCGTTGCCTGCTGTGAGGCCACCTGGGCGGACGTGCTCTGGGCCTTCTGCCGCTCCTCGCGCAGCTGGGCCGAGAGCAGCTGGATGGCCGACTGGGCCGTTCGACGGGGTGAGGCCTGGCGGGAACTTGCTCTGGATGAAGGGCTCCAGAGACGGGGTGGCGGCAATGGCGTGCTTTTGCAAAGCTTGCTCCGCCGCCGGTGGCGCTGGGTCTTTAGCTGCTTGGTCTTGATATTATTCTCGTAATCGCTGGCCTACTTGACCGTGGCCAGGCAAGTCTGGTCACGCTCGGACGCGGCGTGCTGCAACTTTTTTTGCTGTCCTCGAGCTGGCCGTGCAAGGGCTTCCGCTGCTGGCCCGGTTGGACGCCAGCGTGGGCGCTGAAACTGATTTCAGCTTTCGGACAGCCTGCAGGTAGCGCGGTCCCGAGGTGCCTTCCGCCTCCTCCCAGAACAGCACCGCGGCCGCGCCGCGCAGCCACTGGGTCGCGCTCCGGAGACTCGGGCGCGCAATCTCCCGCAGCTCCTGCTGGGTTGGGCCTGGGCGACGGGCTGAAGGATCGCCGGCGCCGCCTCCTTGGAGTGCCATTGTTGCTGTCGCGCTCGGTGGGCTTGGGCGAAGTGGTTAAATCCGACCGTCGCCCTATGGGGGCTTGGCCGCGCGCGCCGCGGAAATTGAACGATTTGTCAGCCCGCGTCCAGCCGTTGCACTTCCCCGTCCGGCAGCGCATGTTCATGCGGGCTCCGTTCCCGCGGATGCGACTGGCTGTCGTGCTGCTGCCCCCCATGGCGGGATGCTGGCAGGGGTGCCGGGCGAGACTGGTCGTCTGGTTGCGCCGAGAATGCGCGGGGCGGGCCGAGCGCGTTGCAAATTTGGGCCCCGGCCCCCTGGGCCTTGCCAGGGGGGCGAGCTTCAGCCAGGGGGGGGCGGGGGGGGGGGTGGGGGGCGCCAGAGGGGGAAGAGGAGGAAGACGAATAGGAGGGGGGCGGGGAGGAGCACGAGGAGGAGGACGAGGATGAGGGGGACGGGGATGATGATGAGGAAGATGAGGAGGGGGGGAAGGCGGAAGACGTGGGCGACGCGGGGGGGGGGGGGGGGGGGGGGGGCGGATGAGGAGGAGGAAGAAGAGGATGAAGGAGATGAGGAGGAAACGGGGGATGAGGCAAAGGATGAGGGGGAACAGCGGCGGCGGCGGCGCTCGACTGATCCGCGCGTCTGCGCGCGGGAAGCCCGGGGGGGCAGCGGCCAAGCACGGGGGCCACGAGCGCGCTATTTGTAGCGCTGCATTCGCGCGGCGGGGGGGGGGGGCAGCGCGCCTCGCGACCCCGGGGCGGAAGTGCCCCTGAGGCGAGGCCGCGCCCCCTAGCCCTGACGCGAAGACGGTGGCAGCGATCCGCCGTGTTGGACCGCGGGCAAGCCCGCAAAATGCGGGACTGGAACAAAAGCAGCGATTTTATTCCTGATACGCGAAACCGCTGAAATTACTAGTTCCCTGGGCGTCGACCCGCGGAATGGCTGCTGTCGGCGCTCTGGGGCCCTTGAATGAGTCGGAAAATGCCGCATCTAAAGGCGAGGGGGAGGTCGAGCGGGGGCGGCGAGACGAAGCTTCAGACGACGAGAAAGGGACAGGAAGCGGAGGCAGGAAGGAAAATGGCCTTGCCAGCACGGGGCTGCGCCGCCTGCCTCGCGCGGGGGCTCGCGGCGCTCGCGCCGCTGGAGTCGGCCGTGCGTCCAGGCCGCCCAGCGCTGGCTGCAGGGGCCCTTCCTGATGCGACTGCGGCGGGGTCCCCCTCATGGTTTTCGCCCCCGTCTGGGCGAGCGCGGCCAGCGCCTCCGTCTGGATCCCCGAATCCCTGGCCTCGATGACTATCTTCATCGCGCTCTTGTCGCGGGCATAGGACACTCAGCAGTGCTTGACCAGCTGGGCGAGCGAGGCGTTAGTGGGCATCGGAGCTCCCTGTGCTGGATCCACGTAGGCCTTGATGGCCGCTGCGTTTTGAGCCCCCGCTCGATCCCCCAGCTGCTGGAGGGCGCCCACGAGCGCGAGCCGCAGGTGAGGGTGGGGCACCCCCAGCTTCTCCAGTGCCTCCACTGGGTTGCCTGCTCGAATCTCTTCTCTCTGGTCGCGGCGCAGGCGAATGGCCCCCTGTGCGAAGTGCTTGCCTGTCAAATGAACTGCCTGGCTGTCGGTGCGGTCCGCGTGAATGTGCGCGATCATGAACACCGTGCTCTCGAGCGCCGCTATGCCCTGCATGTTCCTGAGAGTCGCCCGTGTCACGACGGGCGTCGGCGCTTGGACCATCTCGATGGACATCTGCTGAATCTGGAGCTGCGTGCTGGGCCGGGGGATGCGCTGCTCCCTGCTGCGCCTGCTGCCGCTGCTGCTGCTGCCGATGCCGCCCTGGGGGGCCTTCTGGAGCCGCCGCAGCCGCGGCTGCAGCTGCTGGCGCGAGGTCGCCCTCCGCCCCTGGCGCCGCCGCGGGCTCCATCTGCAGACTGGCGACTGGGGTGGCCTTCTGGGCAACGGCGACGAGGATGGCGGGGTCGGTCTCGCGATCGAACGACGGCGGGATGACGGGCTGTGGCTTGGGCTTCTCGCTGGCGGATCAGCATCGGGTGAATCGAGGCGACGGTGGGCATAGCTAGTGAGGCCTGTGTGCTCATCAAGCTGGGACTGCATCCTGCGATGGAACGCGTCCAGACGAGGGGTGATCGCGCTCTAAATCTATTGCTGGGCGTCGGGGGTCTGCTTGGCGACGGCGGCCTGCATCTGATAAAGCATGTCCAAGAGCGCGCTGTGGTTCGCGTGAATCGTGCCAGTCACGGAGGCGCCGATCGCGGAGGATGGGGCCGCGCGCGTGCTGGATAACTCTTCCATGCGCAACTGGCGCAGCACCTCGTCGGAAGTGGGGCCATCATTTGGAGGGTCGCAACGAGCAGAATCGCCAGGATTGAATTTGCGGGAAACAACACGGGCTCCACCTCTGCCTTTGCCGCGGTCCTGCGACGGGAAGGTGGGGGCGGCCTCGGTCGCGGCAGCCAAGTCCAGGGCCTCCTGGGAGTCCATGGGCGCATCCGCATGTGCCATGCATCGGGGGAGAGATCGCAGGCAAGGAAGGTGTTCGCCAATTTTTTGACAGCTGGAGAGCCCTGCGAGAAGGGCTGCCGCACTCAATGCTGGGCCTGTCCCAGACTTGAGCCAAAATGGCAACTGAGGAGGAGGAGGAACCGGAGGACGAGGAGGATGAGGAGGCGGATATTCGGCAGCCCTCGCTGCGCCCCAATGTATCGCCCCCCACTGCGCGCCCCCAAGGCGCAGCTGATGAAAAATACCCCGGGACCCGCAGCACCCAAAAGAAAACACGTAACGCCTGCGCAAACATTTGGACACATCCCAGCACTTCAGAAAACTTCGGAAACGTCTGACTGCCTACCTGACAACCCCAATCCAACCCGAAGAGCCATATTTCGGCTTGGGGGGGCGGGTTCAATGTGTTTTTTTTCCATGCTCCCCGACGCCCCTCCACTGGGAAAGGAGGGCACATTCGGGCCTTCGGGGTGGGTTGGGGCGGCTCGGTGGGTAATGAACATCAGGATGCTTCAGAATGCTCGTAAGCGAAAACCTTCAGACGACAACCTCTTTTGAGACGAAACCAGGACGAGGATAACATCGGGGGAGGATAAGTCGAGAATCTCTGAGATCCAACGGCGCTGGAAAATGTCTTGTGCGCCGTGGCCTTCTCGGGACGCTCCGGAACGCTCTGAGAGCGTTCAAGAACGCCCTGGAAAGGATTTGTCCTCGGCCCAGCCCCGCCCGATCTCCCCCCCCCCCCGCGGCGGCGCGGAGCCCTCGCCTCCCGCGGACCGTGTCGTCGGTCGGCCGCCGGGGGCAGTAGAGCCGGGAGCAGCCGACGAAGCAGCACCAGTACGAGCAGCACCCCTGCCCCGGCGGCGGGGGGCGCCCTGGTCGACGGCACGCGCAAGCGACCCCTGGGCAGCACGTCGTCGCTCGGACGTCCAGTCCCCGTGGATTTCTCGGCCCCGTGCGCGGTATCTCCTCGCAAGATGACCCAGGATGCTCCTCGAGGGTGCCCGCCGAGAAAAAAATATGCACAAGTCCGAGCGATGTCAAGGAGCAAGAATGACCTCTGGTGCGCGGCTTTAGGAGGGCGCGGGCAGGCCAGATCCAAGCGCGCCAGCTGGTGCTGGGGGGGCCCCTGTGAGCCGGCACCCAAAGGTCACTCTGGCGAAGGGTCACTCTTACGCGAATTCGACCTGTCCTTTGCCCCTGCATCCGAAGGCTTGAGCTGCGGGCGCTGCTGCCACGGATACCCTGCGGCCCTTGCGGAGGGTCTTGATACATTGTGGACGGGGTTTCGATGCTTGTGGAGTTGATTGTTATAGTTGCGGATATGTTTTGCATGCCTGCAGGTTCGGGTGTCTATACTTCGGCTTCTTCTTGCTTGCCTCGGTTCCCAATTATTGCGGTCCGCCCTTCGCCGTTGCGGTTGTCGAAGGGTAAATGTGAGAAGTTACTGCCCCTGGGGTGTAGTGTTGAGGAGGAAGGTTGCGAACAAAACTATAGTATGAGGAACTGGAAGCGGCCCCCCCGTCGCCAATTTTTATGTTATATATATATATATATATATATATATATATATATATATTCCTCTTCCTATATGTGTACAAGACCTGGCGGGGGGACCCCCCCAAAAAAAAACGGACTCCCGGGATCTGGGGCTTTGGGACCCTCCGGACGGGCCTCGAAGCGGCCAGAGTGACCGACGTTACCTCAAGATGGCCCAAGAGGCCTCCAGGACGGCCCCAAAGAGGCCAAGAAAGCCCCAAGAGGCAAACATCATTGATTTTCTGTTGGGTTTTGGTGAATCTGGGGGTTCTCCTCTTTTCGGCTTCCCGACGCTCCAGGACGGCGGTCTTCTTGGCGTCCGAAGCCGCCTGGGAGGCTCCAAATCGCCCCACAACCATCCGAAAGGGCTTCCAGGCAGTCCAAGAGAGTCCCAAAACGGCACAACACGGGTCCAAGATGGCCCTCACAGAACCCCATGGCGGCCCAAGATGGCCCAAAGACACCCTCCGAAGCATTCCAAATCGTGACCCGGTCGTTCAGGGAGACCGCGGTTGGAGGCAGGGTGGCCCGAGGAAGCCCCCAGAGGCCCCCAGAATACGCCCAGAAGGTCTCCAGAAGGCCTTAAGAAAGTCTGGAACATGTTTTGTGGGGCCCCCAGAGGCTCTCCAAGGAGGAGCCTCCGCAAAAAAAAAATGAGGAGGATGGGGAGAATGCGCAGGGTATGGCGAATATGAAGAAAAAGCATGGAGGAAAGATAACGAATAACCTGACTATAGCGACGATGCCGGAAAAAAAGGCAACAAGGAGTTATCGCTAGATTGTCGGCTTCACTTTCCTGTTATTCCGGCTGCAGACCAAACTTCAATGACCAAGGTGCATGGCGCGAAGCGCCACTGCAGTCTCGTATGAGTGTATGTATATGTATATATATACACATACGGACGCATATATATATATATATATATATATATATATATGTACACATATATATATATATATATATATATATGTGTGTGTACGGTATATATACACATGTTATATATATATATATATATCGGAGGTGAGGGGGTGAGATCGAAGTGGAACGGAGATCCCCCCTACCGGGAAATCGATTTCGGTTTCGTGTTCGTGCGTGCCGTGCGGGCGAGGCGAAGCTGCGTGGGCGGGCGAGAGGAAAGTCTCCTGTGCCTGAGGCGCGGCCGGACCAAATGATTCTCCACCGGGCGGCCGGTGGCGCGCGGTGTCCCGCTGGTGTCCCACCGGTGTCCCGTCGGTGTCCCGTCGGTGTCCCGATGATGATGTTGATGATGATTATGATGATGATTATGATGATGATGGTAATGATGATGATGAGATGATGTTGATGATGGCGATGATGATGATGATGATGATGATGATGATGATGATGTTGATGTTGATGATGATGATGATGATGATGATGACGTCGATTGTGAGATCGATTGTGAGATCGACAATGAGACCGAATGTGAGATCGATTGTGAGATCGATAGTGAGATCGATAGTGAGATCGATAATCAGATCGATTGCGAGATGATGATGGTGATGATGGTGATGATGGTGATGATGGTGGCGATGATGAAGACGTTGATGATGTTGATGATGATGGTTTCCCGATGACGATGATGTTGATGATGATGTTGATGATGGTGATGATGATGTTGATGATGATGGTGTCCCGATGATTACAGTCCGATAGTGAGACCGAATGTGAGATCGATTGTGCGATGCTGAAGATGATGATGGCCATGATGGTGATGATGATTGTGATGATGATGACGACGTTGATGATGATGATGATGATGATGATGATGATGATGATGAAAATGATGACGTTGATTGTGAGAGCGGTTGTGATATCGATTGTGAGATCGACAGTGAGACAGAATGTGATATCGATTGTGAGATCGATTGTGAGATCGATTGTGAAATCGATAGTCAGATCAATTGTGAGATAGATCGAGTGAGATCGATTGTGAGATCTATCGAGGAAGATCGATCGAGCGAGACCGATACTGAGATCGAAAGTGAGATCGATAGTGAGACCGATCGAATGAGACGTTGGTTCCTCCCCCCCCCGAACCTCCTTATCACCCGAAGGGTGGTCGTATAGGTGTGTGTGTGTGTGTGTGTTTATATATATATATATATATATATATATATATATATTATATATATATTCGCGCGCGCTTAGGTTCTAGCCGTGGCCACGGAACAGCTCCGAACACGGTATGACCAGGCACAGGTCCAAGTATGTGGCGTTAGCCCAGAAAACCAACTCCTCCCCGTCCTCCTCCTCCCCCTCCGCCTCCTCCTGCCTCTCCGCCCCCTCCTCCCCCTCCCTCCTCCCCCTCACCCTCCTTCCCCCCACCCCCCTCCCCTCCCCTCCTCCTCCTCCTCCTCCTCCTCTTCCCTCCTCCTCCGCTCCCTCCTTTTCATCCCGTCTCCTCCTCCTCCTCGTTCCTCCTCCTCCTCCCCACTCCCTCCTCCTCCTCTCGTCCTCCGTCCTCCCCCATCCCTCCTTCCTTTTTTCCCCCTCCTCCCCGTTTCCTTCCCCCTCTCCTCCCCTCCTCCTCATTTTCCTCCTCCTCCTCCTCATCCTCCTCCTCCTCCTCCTTCGGCGGCCGCGGCAGCGGCCGCACGAGCCGCGGCCGCCGCAGCTCAGGCCGAGACCAGGGCGGCCGGGGGCGGGCGGAAACGCGTCGACGGGCCCGCGGCGGCCACCGCTCCGGCCAGCGCCAGCGCAGCGGCGGCGGCGACCCGCAGCAGCCGCGGAAAACGGCCACGAGGCGGCGTGCCGGGCGGCCAGCGGCGCCCGCGGCGCCAGCGGCGAGTGACGGCGCAGGCGGCGCCCGTAGCCCGCCGCCTGGCACCGGCGGGGCCGGGGCCCCTGAGGAGCCCAAGCTGCGCCCGCGGCGCTGCCAGCGCCCCCGGCGAAGGCGCCGGCGCGCGGACGGGGAAGGGGGCGCCGGCGGCTGCGCGCGGCCCGGCCGCGGCGGCCCGCGGCAGGCGCGTTCGCGCGCAGCGGCGGGGCCGAAGCGGCGTCGCGCGCCCGGCCCGCAGCGGCCACAGCGGCCCGCGTGGCAGCAGCCGCCCGGCAGCGCCAGCGGCGGCGGGCGGCTGGGGTCGGCGGCAACCGCGGCGGCGGCGCCAGCCGACACAGCCGTGGCGCCAGCCAGCGGGGCGGCGGCGCCAGCCAGAGGCGACTGCGGCGGCGGCGCCGACCAGCCGGCGCCGGGGGGCGCCAGGCCAGGGGGCGCCGTAGCTCCACCGGCGCCGGCAGCGCCGGCTGCGCCCGCGCGCCGCTGCCGCCGCCGCCGCCGCGCCGCACGCGACACCATGGCCCGGGGGCGGTGGCCCGGAGGGAGGAGCGATTATCCCTTGCCGGCGGCTGGACCCGAGGTCGGGGGCAGGCCCCGGCCGAGCAAGCCAGCTTGGATCCCTTGAGCCATAGCGGCTTGAGCCAGGGTGTGGAACGGACACACAGACACAGACACAGGCACAAACAGAGACACAGACACTGACACAGACACAGACACAGACACAGACACAGACACACACACACACACAGACACACGGACACACAGACACACAGACACACACAGACACACAGACACACAGACACACAGACACACACACAAACACACACACACAACACACAACACACAACACACAACACACAACACACAACACACACAGCACACACAACACACACACACAACACAACACACACAACACACACGCACGCACGCACGCTCGCACGCACGCACGCACGCACGCACAAACACACGCACAAACACACACACACACACTCACACACACACACACTCACTCACTCACTCACACACATGCACACTCATCAACATGGGTTACGGAACCGTGGATCAGGCGCGGGGGCGCCAAATCCACAGATTGGGGCAGGGGCCCTCCAAGCATGAAGCCAAATGCCGCCTGATTTGGCGACAGTGTGCGCTGCATGTTCAGGAAACCCCGCTTGCACTTAGAGGTGCCAACTTGCCGTTCTTGAGCAATCTCTTGGGTATCCCCGTTCTCGCCTGGTGCCCCCCCATGGGTGCCTCGGGGGGGCGCCCCGCGCGGGGGGAGTTTTCGCCTGGTGCCCGCTCGTGGGCGCCTCGAAGGCGCCCCGACAGCTTGCACCAAGACTATATATATATATATATATATATATATATATATATATATTGCACAACATCGCGTGCACCACATAGCTTGTGCCACACAGCTTACACCACGTAGCTTGCACCGCGTATATTGCACAATCATGCCTTGCACCACATAGCTTGCACCACATAGCTTAACCCACATCGCTTCCACAATATAGCTTGCACCACGCAGATTGCAAAACGTAGGGTGCACCACGTAGCCTGCACCACATAGCGTAGTTACACCACATAAGCTCGCACCACATAGCTTACACATTCACAGTGCAACAACTTACGGTATGGGGTCCACACTGGCTAACCTCTATATGTAAGCGGGGCCCATCGTTAAACCAACGCGTCTTAATCCATGTTTGCGCGTCCTCGAAGAAGGGACGGCGGGGACGAGCACGATGTTGGCGATCCCTCCACCCTTGCAGGGGCCAAGGTACGGCCCTGCAGCCGCGTTTCGGCCCCCCTCGACGCCCACGCGAGGCCACCTCCTTCCTCCTTCTCTCCCTCCTTCTCCCTCCTTCTATCCTCTGCTTCTGCATCGTCGTCGTCGCTGTCGCCATCCTCGTCTTTAACGTCCTCTCCTCGTCCTCCTCCTCCTCCTCCTCCTCCTCCTCCTTCTCCCCCTCCTTCCTCCTTATCCTCCTCTGCCTCTACCTCGTCGTCGTCCTTCTCCTCCTCCTCCTCCTGCTTCCTCCTCCTCGTCCTCCTTTTCCTCCACCCCGTCGTCCTCACCGTTGTCGTCGCCCTCCTCCTCCGTCGTCGTCCTCGTCGACTGCGTCCTCCCATTGGCCCAGCCCCTCCGAGAAGCATCCCGCCGTCGGCGCGCAGTATGTGTCGTCCCTCACGTGGAGCTTCACGGAGTGGATGTCCACAGTCCTGTGGACGACCCCGATCTTGCTCCAGTTCTCGACGTCCGCTACCGTGCCTTCACGGTGTGGGTTGCGCTGTCTGGTAAACAGGGTTTCGGTCAGTCCTCAAGGCCCGCCTCCTCCCGGTAGCACTTTTCTTCATGCACCGCTCTCCCCCCTCCCGAGGCTCCCTGGCCAGTGACACGGTGGCGGAGCTTGCCGCAGGCACCTGTATAGTCGTCCCAGCACATCCAGAATGCTCCATCATCGGCGTCCGCGAACTTGCACACTTCCTTCACGCGCGGGTGCTTCTTCCAGAGCTCGCTCTTGTCGCCCCAATCGCCCTTCCACTCGCCAGCTCCCCAAGGATTCCTTA
Organism: Prorocentrum cordatum; assembly: GCA_963575745.1. Lineage (NCBI taxonomy): Eukaryota > Dinophyceae > Prorocentrales > Prorocentraceae > Prorocentrum > Prorocentrum cordatum. The sequence goes on along the minus strand of CAUYUJ010021226.1, from coordinate 443,806 downwards.
TTTTCACAAGCCAGAACGTGGTTCCGCCGATGCCCATGGGCCCACTGTTGACTTCTACGACGTCGAGAATGCTGTAGGCGTGGCCCTTGTGGAGGCCGTCCTTGCCACTGGACCCGGAGGCGCAGAGTACGGACCTCTGCCTGTGGTACTCGAGCAAGATGCGAAACATCGCATCGTTCGTGATGAATTCACCCTTCTCCACGAAGCTGAAGTCGCGCCTGTCCTTCTCGTTCGCCTTGTTGACAATGTCGTCTCTTGTCCAGCCCTTCCCAGCATCACGCAAGAGTTACCCTGGGCAAGAGGTGCGCGGCCGTAGAGGGGCGCGGGGTGGCCAAAAGTAAGCGCGCAAGCCGCTGGCTTCGCATCGCATTCCACGATCGAGGGATCCCAGTGGGCTGGCGCCGAATGCCACTGTCACTCTGGCGATGGGTCACTCTTATGTGTAGTCGACCCCTTCTCTGGCTGTCGGGTCATGATTCGGGTCCCCGGCGGCCGTTCGGGGCGATTCGAACACCCCTGGAAAGCTCTCGGCGGGGCGCGGCTGCTGGAACTCATCCCGAGGCCAGAAAACCCCCAGGAAACAGCAAAGCATCCGACCACGTCCGCCGAACGTCCACTCCCGCGAAGGGCCACTCTTACCTAGGCCGCCTAACTCAGCGCATCGCGCCCCGCGATGCGCGATCCTCTTCGCGCCCTCGCCCCGCCGCCACCTTCGCGGCCCAAGCAACCTCGCGCAAAGCGCGATTGTCTTCCCGCCCCCGCGGGTTACCTGGCTGACGCTTGCCATGAAAGGCACGGCTCCTGAAAGAAACGGGTCCTGCTCTCCCTCCTGAAGAGCTTTTGAAAGCCCCTGGAGCCTGCACATTGCCGAACATATCAGGAACCCTTTCCCTCAGGATCGGCTCGCTTCATGGCGATCGCGTGCATCGAGGCCTCCCCAGATGGGAGTCCGAGTAAATGGGGTCGGAGGATCGTGCCGCATCGGGCGATACGTCGGCGACGTCGGCGATGCATGGGCGACGTCGGCGTGGACAAAATCGGGCTGCACATCGAGCCGCAAAGCCGATGCATTGCCGATGCGGCGCGATCCTTCGACCCCACCCTGCTCGGACCTCGTTTAGGTGACCTGAAGTGCAATCGGCCTTCTTGTCCTTCGACTGGAAGAACATCCTCGCCGGGTCCCCGGTCATGGCGCGCAGCGCCCAGACAGTGTGCCCGCCCTCTGTCGCGGCGTAGGAGCCGCAAAACTTCGCGAACGCCTTCTCGAGGAGCATGGCGTAGAGCTCGTTGCCGTTCGGCTGCGAGAACATCGGTGTGTCAGTGCCTTTCTTGCACGGGATGCAATCGTCGATGATGATCTTCTCCCACCGCTCCTGGGGGCGGTCATCCTCCTCCCTTCCTCTTCTCCCCTCCTCGTCCTCCTCCTCCTCCTCCTCCTCCTCCCCTCCCCTCCTCCCTTCCCCCTCGTCTTCCTCCTCCACAACCTCCTCCCTCCCCCTTCCAACCAACTCCTCTTCGTCGCGACACGAAGTGTGTCGGTGCAGCAGGGCGGTCACGGGAGTCTCGCACGAGGCATCCTTGCCACTCAAGGTCCTGAAGCTTAACATCCTCACACCAATTACGGATTGGCTCCCTTCTAGCAACGTCTCGAACTCGTCTGTGGCTCTCAACCGTGGCCATCATCTATGGTGCTTCGGAAGCGTTCTGCGACACATGCTTTGACGATTCTGGGCCCAACTTGGGGTGTGGTGTTTCGATCCTGCTGCTCCTCCTTCTACTCTTCCTCAACTTCCTCCTCTTAGCAAGCGCCCTGCCACCAGCTACCGATGCCGTTTGTCCCTGAGAAAGAGAAAGTGAGAAACACGGCACTTCAACACTGAACCCCTCACACCAGCCTCCTCCCCTCTACATCCCTGTATCCCTCTTCCTGCTCCTCCGCCCCCTGCTCCTCCTCCCCCTCTTCGTCCTTCTCCTCTCCCGCCTCCTCCTCCTCCTCCTCCTCCTCCTCCTCCTCCTCCTCCTCCTCCAGCCCCTTCATCTCCCCTTTCCCCCTCCGTAGTGCAAGCCAAGATGGTGCTTTTGTCCTGGCTGCTTTGCCCGGTCCGGCATGGAGAGACGACGAAGCTTGGCTACGGCCCTGGGCCAGAAGGGTCAGGCCCAGAGCCGTACCCTTCTGGCACATGGCCGTAGCCAAGGAGGCGGAAGACCTCAAGGAGGAAGCGGAGGAAGAAGAGGAGGAGGAGGACGATGACCGAAGAGGGGCTCCTGGTGGTGCAAGGCCTCAGGGAGGAAGCGGAGGTGGAGGAGGAGAAGGAGGAGACGCAGGAGGAGAACGAGGATGATGACGAGAATGAAGAGGAGGAGGAGGGAGGAGGACGAGGAGGTGGAAAAGGAGGAGGAGGGAAGATGGGCTGCTGGCGGTGCGAGACCTCAAGGAGGAAGAGGAGGAGGAGGAAGAGGAGGAGGAGGGGAGGAGGAGGAGGAGAGGAGGAGGAGGAGGAGGAGGAGGAGGAGGAGGAGGAGGAGGAGGAGGAGTAAACCCGCCCCCAAAACGGCCCCAAAGTCTTCCAAAACGGCGCTCACGAGGCCACGGTCACTCGTAACGGACGATGGGTCAGGGCTCCCGAGGCAACGATCCTTTGTAGAAGGCATTGGGTTCGAGCTCCCGAGCCCCCACGACGGCCCACGCAGACAACCAAGGCCGCCAAGAGGGCCCAGGATGCATCCCAAACGGCACAAAGTGCCCCAGGGACGGACGGCCCACGATCGCCTCAAAACGGCCCAAGAGGCCCCCAAGACGGCCCACGAGAGCCACATAAGGATCCCCAGCAGGGCCCGAAGAAGCCAACGTTAAATATCCCCCTAGGTGTTTCACAGATTTGGGATTCTTCGCCTCTTCGGGCTTCCTGCAACTTCAGACGGCCCTGGAGGTCCCCCCTCCTGACCCCATCCACTGCCCCCCCCCTCCCCTCCTCGCGAATCGATGGGGAGGCGGCAGGACTTGGAGAGGAAGGACGGGGCGGAGCCCCTCCTCCCGTCCTCCCCGATTCCTCCCTGTCGCGTCTGGTGCACCGCTCCTTGGCGCCGTCGTAGATGCGAAGCCTGTACTTGCCCCTCGGATTGCGCTCCTCGGTTGGGAGGAGGGTAGGCGAACGGCCCCTGGCGCCGACCCGCACTGCTGACGTAGGTAGGCATGATCTCAGGCTGGGGCCGCTCGTCTCTCCCCAGCAACTGGCGTTACACTCGTGGGCCGCTCCGTGCGATGTGGATGCGCTTGCCGCATGAGTCACACACCCCGCGGAGGAGGTGGTGGAGAACGAGCACGGGCGGGAGCAATCTATCTTTCTGCCGGAGCTGGCGGGTGAGGGGAGAGCTCGAAACAGAACTATCGAAACAGCTGCAGAAACCGCAACCGTTCTGCCCGAGTGGCGTTGGTGATGCCCTGCAAATGCTATCACAAGCTCGAAACCCGATCGAACAAGAACGGGAAGCGCCGCTTTAGTCCAATGGGCTTATGGGAGAAAGAACGAGCAGACAGGCGAGGGCGACGTGGAAACGATGACCACGACGACAACAACGACAACGACGTGGAGACCGTGAGGATAGCGATGAGAAGCATGAGGACAACGAGGAAGAAGAGAAACACAAGAACCAGGACGAAGAAAACGAGGGCGAGTACGAGGAGGAATGCGGATAACGATGACGACGACGACGACGACGACGACGACGACGACGACGACGACGACGACGACGACGACGACGACGACGACGGAGGACAGTAAGAGGCAATTATAGAAGGACGTTGAATCAGGAGAGGGTCCTGGTGACCCTATCGGGCTACCCTGGGGGCTCCTGGCGCCGCGCGGGGTTGTCTTGGGGCATATTGGGGGCTTCTTGGGGGCCTCTTGGGTCATCTTGTGGGCTTCTGGGGTCTTATTGGGCTGTCTGGGCGCGTCGTGGGGCTCTTTGCTCACAAGGTCACGACTTGTAACAAATGGTGGACCCGCGCTCCCAAGGCAACGACCCTGTGTAAAACAAGAACGGATTAGTGTTCCCGAGCTTCCAGGACGGCCGAGGCAGTCAACCAAGGTCGCCAGGGATGGCCCAATATGGATCCAAGACGGCAGAGGATGCCCCAAGACGGCCCACGATGGCTTCAAAAACAATCCAAGAGGCCCCCCAGACGGCCCACGAGAGCCACATAAGGATACCCAGCAGGGCCCCGAAAAAGCTGACATCATAGATCGCCCGAGCTTGTTTCAAATATTGGGCGTCTTCGCCTTCTCGGGCTTCCTGCAGCTCTAGACGGCCCTGGAGCCCCCCACGGTGTTCTCATGACGGCCCACGAAAACTCCAAAGTTACAACATCCGCCGGCCCTGTCGGCGTGTATGAGAGGCTTGTCTGTTCGAGTAGTCGTCTCCGTCAATCTTCGTCTCCGTCGTCCCCGTTCCCTGTACCCTCGTCCTCAAGTTTGTCAACGAAAGAAAAATCTAGCAATGTCGTAATTGAGTCGAAAGAAAGCCCCTTTCCTTTGAACCCCCCCGTCGGGGGAGGGTCCCAGGGGGGTGGGGGGGAGTCCAGATACGCATTCCCCCCTAGGGGTCCTGGGCCTCAGAAAGTACCAAGGCAGGCCACGGCTGCCCGAATAGGCCCCCGAGACAAACCAAAAGGGCACCCACTAGCCAAACGATCGGTCCAACATGCTTTCACCCTCCAAGGCTGCCCGAATCGCGGCACAGAAAAAGCGGCGACCTCGCCTCGGCGAGCGCATTTTTGGGGAGGGGGCTTCGCGAGTTCCCTTCGGAGCGCCCGCCGTGGCCGCCTCCCCGCGCGGATCGGCCCTCGGCTCAGCCGCCGACAGATGACACCCGTAGACTATGCAACACAAACGCCTCTGATGCTCACCGTGGCCGCCCCGCTCAGGCCCACACCGTCCAAGAGACAGCGCGGCCCAGAGCAGGTCCGATGGGGGCCGAAGGGGTGAACACATTCGGGGAGGACGGGGCCGCCCCGATCCTCGGCGCGCGCAGGACAGGCGGCCCCCTGAGCAACTGAGTATCGTTTAACCGATCCCCATCCCCAGCGGGGTGGCCTGGGCCCCACTGGCCGACTCACAGCCTTAGATGGGGATATAGGCCGTTCCCTTCGGGTTTCGGGGGGTGTATCCCCAACTGGGGTGGTGCTTTGGTGGGGCTCTCGAAGGGGATGGAGATGGGGATGGGGATCGGATAAACGATACCGAGCAACGGTCACCGCAGGCGGAGAATGACCTCCAGTGCCCTGCGGCCGTGCGAACAAGGGGGAGGTGGACAGCGCGCGGCAAAGGAAAGGACGGCCGTCAGGACCCCAGATCAAGCCCGCCGCGCGAGACCAGACCGCGGTACACCCTGCGAAATGCTTTAGAAATCATGGGTTAAGAAATTCATAGTCTCAGAACTTGAAATCTAACCCAACATGTCTATTCAAATCTTAGGAATTACATTGAAACGTTAAGAATAATCGAGACTCTGGCCGAAAATGTAAGTTTTCTTAAGCATCGCCTAAGGTGTACGATGGAGACTGCGCGGCCTTCCTGAGCAGCTGTCACCGCAGGGGGGAAAAGACCTCCAGCGCCCCGCAGCCGTGCAAATAAGAGGATGTAGACAGCACGCAGCACTGAAACGGACGGCCCCGGAGGACCCCAGGTCGAACCCGCCGCGCGAGCCCCACGACCGACAATGATAAAGTAGAGCGGCCCCCTGCGCACCTGTCACCGCAGGGGGGGAATTACCTCCAGCGCCCCGCGGCCGTGCAAACAGGGGGAGTGGACGAACGCGCAGCAGTGAAAAGGACGGCCACGGGGGCCCCAGATCGAACCCGCCGCGCAGGTCCAGGGACCGCAGAAAATGCGCGCTGCACCCGGCGGGGTGACGACATGCTGAAATTAATAATAATAGAAGCGCGCATTCAATCAGAGTCAAAAGAGTTCCCCCCGATGCAGCCCCCCCAAACGCCGTCGGACAAATCCGAAGACAGGGAGTGTGAGGATTGGCCATCCATGCCAAACCAGAATGACCCGCGGGCGCCCAGCTGTCGGTCTTCCCCGCATCGGACTCCTGCCTCGCTGGTGGCAGCCCGGGTGAGCGAAGCACCTTTTATCTGCAATGCGTCGTTCCTCCGCCGCAGAGGGATGCGCGGAATGGGCTGCACTGGGTGGGGGCCCTGGAGCCACCTGGGAGGGCTTTAAAGAAAGTGATCCGACGGTGATGCGAGGCAGCTTGGGGTGTTTACCCCGACAGATGCTGGGCCTCGCCCTGCGGCCGGACTTCGTGTGCGTGTGTGTGTGTGTGTGTGTGTGTGTGTGTGTGTGTGTGTGTGTGTGTGTGTGTGTGTGCGTGGGTGCGTGCGTGCGTGCGTGCGTGCGTGCGTGCGTGCGTTTTTGCGTGCGTGCGTGTGTGTGCGTGCGTATCTCTCTGCGTGTGTGTGTGTGTGTGTGTGTGTGTGTGTGTGTGGTGTGTGCGTGCGTGCGTGCGTGCGTGCGTGTGTGTGTGTGTGTGTGTGTGTGTGTGTGTGCATGTGTGTGCGTGCGTGTGTGTGTGTGTGTGTGCGTATGTGTGTGTGTGGGTGGGTGGTGGGCGGGCGCATTTAGCTATCGAAGAATCTATCCAACCGTGGGAGCTGTGCGCGTGGCATTTAGTGCACACAGTGAACGTAACTCCAGCGCTGCACGGCAATGGGATGCAATTGTTGCCAAACTCAGCGGGTGCCTGGTCATCAATGGGAGCCGAGCCGACATACCTCTCAGGGCGTGGTCTCCTCGGACAGCGCTTCTCACTCATGCGCCAACAGGTACCACGACGCCAAAACGTGCCCAAACAAGGCCACACATGCGGCGTTGTCCACACATCGTCCTTGGGCTCCTTGGGAGGATGGGAGTACTCTACCTGACCAAACTCACGCAGAGGCTGCCATGGCGACAACAGCTTCATACACAGAGAGCAAAAAAAGGCCTTAGCATACTTTATATCACTTTATATCGCGATCTATATGAGCAAAGACTTCGGGGTCGGGCAGGGGGCGGCGAGCGCGAGCAAACTTGGCAGCTCGGTCGGCAGCGTCGCTTCCTTCCTGCAGGAAACGATGCTCATCCGACACGTCGGGATCATCGGTTCCTTGGCGGGCACGAACATGCCGCGCGCTTTGGGCGAAACGGTGGGGCGGATGAGAGCGAGTTTGCAACGAGTGGCCAGCGTGCGAGCGCTCGTCTGAAACCTGGGCATCCAAGGGGGAGTGGGGAGGGGGGGGGGGGCATGGGAATCTACAACGCCCTTACAATCGCGATGTATGCCACTGTTGCCTGTCACCGGCTGTATAGCGGCAAGACAAGCGCAGGGCCAATGACCCTGCCAACAACATCCTTCTCAGTGTACAACGCGGCGCTCCACGGGGCGCGGTGCCTCTCGCGCGCAAGCAACCGGGTGCGCGACCCGTCTACAGCAATCTGGCCTTGGAAACTCCCGGGGAGGGCGGGGGGAACCAACGTGCCCATGAAAATCCCAAGTCCATTCGCCCATGTGCTCGGGGGGGGGGGGGATCTGCTGAATGGGGGAGGGCTCCATGAGTGGGAAGGAAGAGCGTGTCGACTCCCCGGGGCGCAAACTCGATGGCTCCGTCGAATCGCTCACTGGGGGCAAGATCTCGTCGAACGCCACAACGCGCAGGGCGCGGCCAAAGCCGATGCACCATGCCATCCGTGGGGGCCCCGCAATGCTCGCGGCCAGCTGGGGACATATTACCTTTACTACGGGCAGACATACAAGTCCAAAGAGCTTCCTCAGCAGCGCCACGCAGCGCGCCCTTCTCCGGGGGCGCGAATTTCTTCGAGGCGGGGCTAGCACTGGCAACGTCGTAGGACAGACGGTGGGCAAAATGATGTTTGGCGCCGATGTCGCCCTCCAGCTGCCTCGGGGCCGCCCGTTTCACGCGTGTCCTGGAGGGGGGGGGGGGGGGGCGAACGCAAGTTCGCGAATGTTACACAAGTCGCCCTGAACGGAGCAGCAAGATGGCACGGGCCGAAGGCCATGCGCATGGCAGAAATGAGCCCAGAAAAAATGCGCCACGAGGCAACACCTGTGGCCTTAACGGCCTCCCAAAGCCGCCGCAACTTGAGGGGGGGCGAACCCGCGGGCGCGAATCCTAGCGCGGGCGGCCCGCGCCTCACGGCGCCAGCGGGCGGCGCGAGCAACTTGGGCGAGCCGGACAAGGTCTTTCTCCAAGAGCAGCAACGCCCTCAGAGACCCCTGAGCAGCGGAGGGCTTGAGCACCGAGGCAACAGATTTCCGAAGGCTCAGGGATCCTTTTCTTTCGGAGGGGGGGGGGGGCGCGACGCTCGCGCCCATAGTTGATTGCGGCAAGGGGGGGGGGGGGGGGGGCAGAAATCCACGAGCGACGGGCGCGACGGCGGATGGCGCGAGCGAACTTGCCAACTCGTCGAGCTCTAGCCCGGCCAGCGCGACGACGGGACTTCGCGTTGAAGTTGCGCCCCAGGACCCTAACATACCCCCTTGGACATCATCAGCGCCTAGGTTGGGGGAGGAGGAACCCAAGGGACCTGTGATATTTTCGCGCACGAGCTCCTGAATACGTAAACCCAACTGCCGGGAGGAACCAACACCGCCTTGTCATGCGATGGAGTGGCTCCGATAACATAGGTGGCATCCTCCAGCTGCTGAGCGCCAATAACTATGCCGCCCGCCACAGTGGCATCCGCGCCGGCAGCCGAAATCAACGAGTTCTCCATGCAAAACTTGAAGTCGACCCCTGGAGGCCAGACGAACTGGTCCAGAACTTCGACGCAGTTGATTCCGAGCATAGTGGTGGCTAGCGAGCAACCTGCAATAACACCAGACCCGGCATAAGCAGCTGAAGAGAGCAGCCCATCCAAGGCCATATCTAGCACAAGAGTGAGCAGCGATGGCAAGACGGGCAACTGCGAAAGGGCAACGGAGCAGAGTGCATCTATCCGAAAGGGGAGCAAGAGCAAGGGTCACGCAGTATTTCACACAATCCCACAATAGATTTGCAGCGTGCCGGCCGCTCGCGACCCCCCAGGTCCGATGCAGCCAATTGTCTCCCCACCGTGTCCCCCGCTCCAGCCCCCGATCCTCCAGCGAAGCAAGGCCGAGCGCACTCAAGCCCCAATTGGTTGGCTACCAGACGTCTAGCTGTAGCCCATGCGCGGTCAAGCGTGCAGCAAACGCCGATCGGCCTGACACCAATAAGAATATTGAGAACGAGGTGGAGGACCGCGTGGGCTCTGGCGACGGAGTAACCCCGAGACCTCCATGCTTTTGAACAACTTGAGCACGCGCAAAATCGTCGCCAGACAGCCAACCGAAATGACGAATGTGGAAACCGTCACGAGCGACCGCGGAGTTAAACTTGCGGCTGAGGCACATCTAGCAGAACGAGGCCATACCTCAATCTGGCATGGCCTTCGCAGGCACAAGCGAAGAAACAAGATGTGGCGGCGTCGAAGAAGACTTCCACAACTCCTGAAACCTGCGGGCCTTGTGGCACAGCGCGCTGCGCGGGTCGCTGACGCGCCGTCCGTCGCGGGCAAGGGCCGCGCATGCCTGATTAGCAGCGGGGGGGCTAGTTAGCAACGGGGGGGTTAGTTAGTGAACCTATGGGCACTCTTGTCTCTTGCCACCCTGATCAAAACCCTTCAACACCCAGGCCCGCCAGGAGGCCGAAGCGCCAGCACGAGCGGTTCTGAGGCTCTCGTCGAGCGCAAGCTGGGCCGAGGAATGGAGATCCGCGGCCCTGGGGCCAAGCCTAAGCGCAGCCCGAGTAGGTCCTGAGCACGGGGCGCGTCGAACGCCAGATGCAGAGCCAGATCGAGGAGATGGCGACGAGGAGCCAGGCGGCGCGGGGCCGCGGTGGGGATGGCAAAGCCATGCGATATTGTTTGCTGAAGGCCTTGGTGAGACGGGTGTTGGATGGCAGCTTGCAGCGCCGGCGCAATCTTCCAAAGCCACCAGGCGGCCGTGGGCGACGGTTGCCTTGGGCCCTGGGCATCGCGAGCGTAAACCGACATCTCGGCGCCAGAAAGATCACCCGCTCGAGCGACCGACCTCTCGGCGCGGCTGAGGTCGTAGCCGCAGAAGAACGAGACATTCATCTTTGCCCGCCAGTGGCACCGCGCGTGCCAGCGCAACTGGGAAAGACGAGACGACCGCCAAGCTCATCGGAAACGCCGCGGTCGTGGAGCGCAGATGGCGGCACGTGGAAGCCACCGCCCAGTGTCCGCGGGAGAGAAGCGGGGCCGACTGCAGCGCCCGCGTCCGCAAGCAAATGTAAGTTACATTCAGACATGCCGCGACAATCGTAGAGGTAAACCGATGCGACGCGCAAATCGAGGCCACCAGAAATAGACTATACCTGAAATCCGACGATTCGGTTCGGGATGGCGAACGCGCCCCTGAAGGCCCAGGGAGGGCATCGTGAATATCGCCGCTCCACCGTGATACCCCTGCCCTTCCGCAGGAGACGCCGGGCCCCAGAGGGGCCGCCACCCTCTGCGCGTGGACCGCCGGCTTGCCTCGTTGATGCGATCGGAGGAAGTCGGATGACCCTCTTGCATCGAGACTACATGCGCGACACATTTTCCCCGAGCCCCACCCTGAGACATCGGCCGTTTCGACAGAAAGAGCCGAAGAATCCCAAAGCCCGTCAGAAGAACTAAGAGGTAAGAGGGCGGGCCACTGGGGAGGCTCCTGAAGGGGCTCCGAGGATGCAGGAAGCCCAGGATGGGATTCGGAGACGTTGAAATCCTAGCGGCATCTGCGCGGAGCTTGGCTCGGCTGCGCGAGCCTGGGCCTCAACGGGAGCGGAAGCCGTTGGCGACGACGGAGTAGCGGAATCAGAGGACGTGGACGCATCTGGTGCTGTGGCGGGCGGGCCTCCACCTGTCTCCGATCCACTGGGAAGGGGGCGTAGCGGCCTGGGCCGCCGCTGGGGCAGCAGCTGCAGCGCCGTCGGCACCAGCCCCTTGTGCGCCTCTTCTTGGTAAGCCGAGAAAGAAGTTTAGATTGTTCCTGTCAAGCCTGGCGCGCCGTGGCCGCTGCTTCGCCGAAGAGTGAGTGACTGCGCTGCGGCCTTGAGCTCCGTCTGAAGCTGCAGCAAGCGCCTGTCGGCCTCCTCCTGGGCCTCGGCCGAGAAGTCGCACTCCTCACTGTCGAGCTTGCCAAGCGACCCGAGGGGGATCGGAAGGTTGAGAAAGCTGCTGCTCCAGACGATTTGTAGCCGAACGCTGCCTTCTCCAACTTCCCTCAAGCCCATGGACACGCTGGAGTGCGCCGTTGATCTGGCGCTGCAGGGGCGAGGCGGCGGGGTCCGAGGCTTGGCGGGAGGCGATGATCTTCTTATAGGCCGAGGATGTGCCGATGTCACCCAGCTTGTCGAATAACTGGGCGGCCAGCTGCAAATCCTCCAGCGACGCGTCGGCAGAGATGCTTGGCATGGCTGGGATGGCACCCTTTTGACCCCATGAACTGAGGCCCAGGGAAACGGGGGAGAGCATGCCCAGCAGCGTCAGCACCAGCACGATCGTCGCCGCCGTAAGAGTCACTCGTGTAGGACCTGTCAGACCATGTCCAGTGACGACTCCATCCTCCCCGCGAAGAGGCGGGGGGCTGAGGCGGTGCTGGATTATCCGGATTTCGCTTGGCGTGGCAATGCTTGCACCAATGCCACGTAGCCTTGTTGCGGCGGTGCCCACAGGTGCTGCAGGCCCACAGCTTGGCGCCACTGCCATTGCGCAGCGCGGCAGGGGGGGAGACCATGAAAAAGGAACGGGTCCCTGCGTTAGCCGAGTAAAATCGGCCCTCAAGCGAGCACAGAACGCATGGTACAGCCCAGGGAGAGATGGACGAGTGCCAGGAAGCAGCTCGAGCCGAATGCGCTTGAGAGGTCACCGCAATACTGAACAAACCCGGCCTCAAGGCCACCAGACAGGGCCCCTAGACCGTCCACGATGGCCACACAACAAAAAACAAACTGGCCCAAGAGGGCCCATTGAGGGACCCATGACGGCCTCGCGGGGCCCCTCGACGGCCAAAGCCAGCCCAACGGCTGCCCCATGACAGCCCCCAAAGACCCCCTAGACGGCGAAACTGCCCCCACAACGGCCCCAACAGACGACCAAAACGGCCCAAGCAGGCCCCCAGACGGTCCAACAGGGACCAATGGACCCCAAAGGGTGCCCCACATGATCCCAAGACAGTCCCAAGACGGCCCAAGTGAGTGAGAGGCCCTCAACAAGTGAAAACGAACGAGGTATCACATGTGACGTATGATGCCACTGATGATGAGACTGCGCGGACGGAGACGGACAGCAAAGCATGGCATCCCACCGACACGTCGCAAGCCTTCGAAGTAGAATGCTGCCCGCTGCAGCTCTTGCACCGCTGCTTCTGCCGCTGCCTCTGGACGCTGGGGATGCCATCACGCCACGCGGTCTTCCCACTTTTTGACTGGACGGGAAGGGGACGAGGAAGTGGAGGAGAAGGAGGATGAGGAGGAGGATGAGGAGGACGAGGAGGAGGATGAGAAGGAGGAACAACAAGAGAAGGGCGAAGATGAGGAGGAGCAATGTTGCCCGGTCAAGTGTGTCCTTGCTCAGAAACACCGACTCGATGGCACCAGGATGCTCGGCAAGGCACGCCATGGCGGCCAGTAGCCAGCAGTTGCCAAGAGCGCCTACAGCCGAATAATCAAACGTGCACGCAACATACTTAAATTGATAACACGCAGGGTCTCGTGACGCTCCGAACTTTGACATCGAAGACACGTCGCAGATGAAACCATGCCGACAGCTTGGCATAGCGCAGACAGACTCAACCTTGAATGCGACCGCAGAGGGAAAATACCTACGACCATGGGGCGTTCATGGAATATCCGTGGGCTTACACATTGGCTGAACATCAAAGCTTGCAAAGACACCATGGCAATACCACGCGACCCTTATACCGGTACGTATTAGCACGGAGATGAGACCATGACGAACACCAAGTGCAATGCACGATCGGATGTATCATTCAACATGGCCAGTGACCTTGCGAAGCGAATAGCGAAGAACCTGCATCGGGCGCACAGCAATTACGAACATTCTTCAATAACCTTGCGACGAACGCTATCGCGAACAAGCCAAATGCGCGCATCGACGCAAAGTGCCCGCGCAAACTAGAAGCTCGCGACCTGGTGCATGGCAATACCCCGATGCAGCTGCAGCAAAGAGCAATACACCTGGAACACATCGGCGAAGCGGCTACGGTGGGACATGCAGAGGAAATTGCACAGACTGCGGGGCCGCGCACACCATCTGTCCGACCGCAAAAAAGAAAAAAGAAGCGGGGCCCTGGCAGATATCTCTGCTATCCTCCCTACCATGCATCGGGGAGGGGATCGGGAATGAGTGGAGGGAGGGGGGCGGATCTATAAAAACGAAGAAAGAAGGCTACCGCGGGTGAAGACGGAGGAGGAGGATGGAGGATGGGGGAGGGTGGAGGAATAAGGAAGAAAAGGAGCAAGAGGATGGAGGACGGAAAGTGCAGATGACGATGAGGGTCAAACCCGCTTTGTCTGAACCTCTTGTGGAACCGTCCGCGCCATGGACCTTCTCCCCGCCCCTTCGCTCACGCGCGACATGGGTAACCAAGCCTTTCGCCTTGCTCCCCATGGCCAGAATCCGATCGGCATCGATTCCCAGCCCCCCGCCTAAACTCCATTCCTGACCGTGGGGGCGAGGGGGTGCACGACAGCCAAAAGTTGGCCCACCTCCTCCAACTGTCCCAGAGCCCCCCCACAATAACAAAAACACGCCCAACCCCTTCGAGAGAGGTGGTAGAATCAAGAGAAAATTCCACGACGCCATGCAATCATACAAGGTGGAGAACGTATTGGCCACCTCCCGTTGGTGGCAGCAGGCTTCTGGTGCCCACCTTTGGGTTTCGAAAGGCCCACGGTGCCCTTCGGTGCCCAACCAGTCCCGTCCACAACAGAAGAACAAACGACGGTAAACACCACATAAATGCTTGACGGCCCGCGCGGATTTCTTGGATCTGCGCTGGGCTCCTCTCCCTGGCACGCGGAGCGCGCCAGGGGCGGCGCCAGAGGCGCCACCAGGGCGGCCGAATGCGGATCCAAGAAATCCGCGCGGGCCGTCGACATTGTATGTTTATGCTAGGGCTCCCAACTTCGCGCTTCGCGCTGCGCGAAGCGCGAATAACTTCGCGCTCTCGCGCCGCCCTCCCAAAGGGAGAATAGGAGGACGAGGAGGAGGGGGAGAAGGAACGAGGACCGCGAAGCGCGAAGCGCGAATAACTTCGCGCCCTCGAGGGAGCCCTTGTTTATGCTGTTTTTTTCTTCTTCGATCACCCGTGCCCACCCCGTCCCGTCCACAAGACCTTCGCGCCCCGCCTATGGCTGAGGGGCATATCTGAGGGGGGGACTGGCACAGGGGGGACACCTCGACCTGGAAGCGGCGCTCCATCGCCGATAGATCGGCGATAAGCCCTCGATACTGAACCCGCACGGTCCGAGGCAGGTTGGGGGGCTATCGGGCCCCCGTCGGCGAGATCAATGGGCGATGGCGGGTCGAAGCATCCCCCCTTGGAGAAACCCAAAAAGGCACCAGTGCCACTCCTCCCCGGACCTTTCAGGTGCGTTCCAACCAGAATTTCGGGGCGAATGTAGTGGTGAAGACGAGGGCCTCCCAGGAAGCCCAAAAGGGAAACGTAGGCAAGGGTGACAGTATGGGCACCTTTTCCTCCTGTGCCCCCTATGCCTATCCCCCTATCCCCCTATCGTTGCCCCTGACCCTGCGGTGGCGACGACGGCGATGTGTTTCGCACGCGCGCGGCTGCACGCGCGAAGCGCTCCGGCAGGGGGGGGAGGGGCTGCAGGTCGTCGGGCCGGGGAGGGCCTGCAAGCGCTGGCGAGATGCCACTGCGCCGCGCCATTCCTGACTGGGGGGAGCGTTCGATCGAGCCTCCAAGACCGGGCGTTCGCAGGGGGGGTGTTACAATCGGACCTGGGGCAGAGGAGCAGCCTTCGAGAACATGAGACCCTCCGCCGGCCAAGACACAGAGGACAGCCGAGGGTATATACCCTCCCCAGGATGTACAAGAACATCCCTCCCCGAACCGACCTCCATCTTATACCTCGGTCCGACCGTATCCCAAGGTGGGGTCAGGGAACGAACTCGGCCGGATGCTCACATCTCCTTCTGCCAGGAGCCATTCGGGTCGATTTGACCTTTCGGCCCTATCTCGACCGGGGCGGGGAAGCGGCCTCCAGAGGGCGAAGACTACGACAAACTGGCCGCCGCGATGTTCTCCATCGCCGGGGTCTGAGGCCGATCGCTCCTCCTCGCTCGCTCGCTCCTGCCGCCGGCGTCTGAGGCTCATCACGGGGCGCCGCTGCTTCGCCGAAGGCGCCCCGCCCCCCTCCACTGTCTCGCCGAAGAGCTGCATCTTGCCGCCCTTCGCCAGCTTGCTGGCCCTCCCCCTCCCAAAGATGAGGGGCAACGTGCAGTGTCGACGTACCGAGGCGGACCAAAGACACCAAGGCGGACCCCCGAACTTGTGTGTTTGTGCCGCGCTTTCTTCATCGAAGGGTGCGGGCACAGGCCGCAGCTCATCAGACCTTTCCGCGGTCGTGCCTAGCGACGAACCCCAGGGGCTAACCTTGCGCCAACACGGCAGCGGCATATCCGCAGAGCCTTTGTCGATCCAACGCAGAAGTGCGACACATGACAGCAATCGCCGCCGCCGCCGCCACGCTGAACGGGACCCTTGTGCGATGCGGTCGGGAGGCGCACTGTCGACGCACCGAAGACAGCTTGACACAGCGCCGAGACCCCAAACCTCCGACGTCGCTCGCGGCGTAAAACTTGGAACTCTCGACCCAATCCCCGCGGCTGGCTTTTCGTCGCGGGTCGTGTGGTTGTGGGTCCCGTGGCCCGAACAGGGCTCCCCCGAGGAGGGACGACAGGGAGGGGCTGGCTCAGGGGGGCAACCATCGAGCTGGAATCTGCGATACAACGTCGATGGATCGGCGATAGGCCCTCAATCGCGAAACTGCACGCTCCTGGGCGAGGTAAGCTATCAGGCTCCTATCGGTGATGCATCGGCGATTGGGGGTCGATGCATCCCCCCCTGAGCCTATCCGCCTCCAATATTGCCCATGTTCTCTGGACGGAATCCAAGAAACTGTGTTCGTAGCGTTTTCGGTTTTTCCAAACCAGCCTGTGGTGTTGAGTTCTCGCTTTGAAGAGACACCCGCGTCTCCTTCCTTTCTTTCGCCCCTCCCGCTGCCCCGCCCCTCCTCCCATCCCTTCCGCACCAATCACATTTCGTTACATCCCTCACACGTTTCGTAGCCCAATGGGAGCTCCACCCAAGGCCCCAGTGGCGTCTCTCGCATGGGTCT
>CAUYUJ010021226.1:344832-422332 GCA_963575745.1 Prorocentrum cordatum | reverse complement strand
GTTTCTTGTTTGTTGTTTGTTGTTTGTTGTTGTCGTCGTCCCACCCGCGACCCGCCCCGCGACCCACCCGCGACCCACCCCGCGACCCACCCGCGACCCACCCGCGACCCACCCCGCGACCCACCCGCGACCCACCCCGCGACCCACCCGCGACCCACCCCGCGACCCACCCGCGACCCGCCCCGCGACCCGCCCGCGAGCCACCCGAGACCTCCCCGCGACCCACCCGCCACCGCGACCCCGCGCCCACCCGCGACCCCCGCGACCCACCCGCGACCCACCCCGCGACCCGCGACCCCGCGGCGGTTTCTTTTTTTGTTCCGTGAGAGCCACCCGCGACCCAAACCGCGCCCGCGACCCACCGCGACCCACCGCGACCCACCCGCGACCCACCCGCGACCCACCCCGCGACCCACCCAAAATTTTCGGCGCCTGTGGCGGGCTTCTTTTGCATTCGTTCCAGGTGGAGAACCTGCGACCCACCCGCGACCCAAACCGCGTTCAGTGTACAAAACAAAATTTTCGGCGCCTGTTGTGGGCTGCTTTTGAATTCCTTCCAGGTGGAGTTGGAGAGCCCGCGACCCACCCGCGACCCAAACTACGTTCACTGAACAAGCCAAAACTTCGGCGACTGCGGCGGGTTTCTTTTGCATTCGTACCAGGTGGAGAACCTGCGACCCAAACCGCGTTCAGTGTACAAATCAAAATTTCCGGCGCCTGCGGCGGGCTGTTTTTGAATTCCTTCCAGGTGGAGGAAAAGGAAAAGGAGGAAGAGGAGGAGGTGGAGGAGGTGGACGACGACGACGACGATGAGGACGAGGACGCGGACGAGGAAGAGGAGGAGGAGGAGGAGGAGGAGGAGGAAGAGGAGGGCGCCATCGACAGGGAAGGTGAGGGCCACGAGGTCCGCCGGCTCATCGTTGATCGTTGACCGGCGCCCGCGCCCGCCCCCTCACACTTATCCGCAATTGCGGGGTGCTGCGTATTGTTGTTTCTTCTCCTTCCCTCACTTGTCCTCTTCCTCTTCCTCGTCCTCCGCCTCTTCATCGTTCTCGCCTTAATTGTGCCAAACATCCTTCCCCGTTTTCTTCAGATTTGTTTGCGGAGGCTCCTCCGAGGCGAGCTTCCTGGGGACCTGCGAGAGCTTTTTTTAGGGGCTCCTTGAACGCCTCTGGAGACGTCCCTGGTGCCTATCGGTGGCCTCTGGGGGGTTCCTCGGGCCACCGTGCCGCGAACTCGGGTTATGGTTTGAATTCTTCTGGAAGGCGTCGTGGGACAATTTTGGGCCGTCAAAGGACCATCTGTGGGCAGATTCTGAACCCTCTTGGGCGGTCTTCGGGCTCTCTTGGGGTGTCAGGAAGCTTTTTTTGGGTCGTCTTGGAATGGTTGTCGGTGACTCTCGGGCGTTCTCGGATGCCGGGAAACCAAAAGAACCGAACAGCCCATCACCATACAGAAATCAACAGGAAATCCCATTTCCTGCGATCCGAAAACCTCTTGGGAGTGATATTTGGTCCGTCTTCGGGCGTCTGGCGGAGGTCTGGGGCTGCTGGAGGCCATCTTGGACTGTCTTGGGGGTCTCTTGGGACCGCAGCCGACCCGTGTGCACGATCTCGCGGGACCTTCTGAGGTGGCGTCCAGGAGCCCTGGACGCCGAGGGTCCCGTTTGGTGGGGAGGGTCGCATCCCCATGATCAGTAAAACTATATGAAAGGGAATGCGTGTGTGTATGTGTATATATACCCATCCATACATACATACAAACATACACACATACATACATACATACATACATACATACATACATACATACATACATACACACACACACATACATACATACATACATACATACATACATACATACATACATACATACACACAACCACACACATACATACATACACACATACATACATACATACATACATACATACACACCCACATACATACATACATACATACATACATACATACATACATACATACACACACATACATACATACATACATACATACATACATACATACATACATACACACATACATATATACAAGTACATACATACATACATACATACATACATACATACATACATACATACAAACAAACAAACAAACAAACAAACAAACCAACAAACATACATGCATATATACATATATATATATATATACATGTACAACTGTATGCATCAGATCCGCCACCGATCATCTGGCACAGCCAGGATTGTGCTCACATATGTGCTGCTGCTGCAGCTCACAGTGTAGTCCTACCAGCCCTCTGGGCGTAGGTGGTTTACGGAAGTTCCTCTTCCAACCCCCTTCTTCCCTTCGGGGAGAGGTTTACCCCTCCCCCCTACCCCATCCCCTGTACCTGGACAGGCGCCCCGCGAGGTATCAGAGGGTACTTAATCGCCCAATATGGCCCCAAGAGGGACTCAGAGAGCCCAGGATGACCTCCAAGATGGCTCAACATAGCCCAAAATGCCTCCAATCGGCTCCCAAGATGCTCCAAGAGGCCCTGAAAACGTTCCAAAACGGCTCCAAGACGCCTCCGAGACCTCCAAGGAGGCCTAAAAAAAAACACATCCTTCCAACACGTAAGGACAATCAATGTGTTGTTGCTTACTTTCTCGCCTGTTTGCTTCCGGTGGCCATCCGAGGCCTCAAGATGGCTCCAATATGGTCCAAGAGGGGCCCAGGCGACCCACGAGAGCCCCAAGGCGGCCGCAAGAACGCTTAAGAGCGCTCCAAGAGCGCCCCGCCCCACGAGCGCCCCGAGAGGCGACTTTTGAAGCTCCCCGGGGAGGGGGGGGGGGGGGGGCAAATTGGGAACCCTTGTTTTGATCGATATCCTCCAAGATGGCCCCCCAAAAAACGCCCTGGAAGCTCCCAAGAGCGCCCCAAGATGGCCCCAAGAGGCGCCCACTCGGCCCCAAGAGGCGTCCAGGAAGTCTCCAAAGAGGCTTCCAAGAGACCCACAAGAGGCCTCGAGAGGATGCCCGAGGCACCCAAGACGCTCAAAGATGGCCCTGAGCTCGCCAACATGCCCCTCTTCCTCCTCCTCCTCCTCCTCCTCCTCCTCCTCCTCATTCTCCTTGTCCATTGTCTTTTCCTCATTCCTCCTCTTCGCCCTCCTCCTCCTCCTCCTCCTCCTCCTCCTCCTCCTCCTCCTCCTCTTTCTCCTTCTCCTCCACCATCCTCCCCTTCTTGGGGTATCGGACGGCTTCCCCCACTCTCTGTTCTTCTGCATGCTCCCCCACTTCCCTGATTACCTCAACTCTCCTGGGCATCGTTTATGGATGGGCTTGTGGGGATACGTTTTTGATCGCGACCGCGAGCGGGCACCCGCGCGGCATCGGAAAGGTCGTGCTACAAGCAGAAGCCGGAGGTCACACCTGTGAGATTTTTTTAGTCAGCGGCCGTAGGCGAGCGCGCCAGCGGCGAGTCCAGTCAGAGCGGAGCGCGCACAGACGAATTGACCTAAAGCGGTGGACCAGAGCCTCACGCAGCACCTCAGCGGCGAGCCGTCGAGTTTTTAAATAGGCGGTAGCCGGGTCACCATTACTGCCAAAGTGGCGCGCAACTGGTCGGAGCAGCGGGCGGCCAGGGTACGGCGGGTTCGTGTCGTGCCGACCCCAGCGTTGGTTTTTGACACCGTGTCCGCAACGTCCAATCGTTCAACATCGATCGATTCTGGGTCGCCGGCGGCGTTCAACCTTGAACGCCCGCGCTGGGGTCGCCGCGAGTCGACACGACGCGAACCTGCCGTAACCAGCAACCAGGGAACGCTGCAGACTTGTGGGGATACTTTTCCGGTCGCGTCCGCGAGCGAAAGCGCAGGCGGAGACAGAAGCTGTCCGGGGCACGGAAAGAGGCCTAATTAGCTACAGGGCGCGGAACGGGCCGGCTGGGCCAGCTCACGAGGCGGCTGCTGAGCCGCAGGGTGAGGGCTGACTGGCTGAGGGCACCCAGGGAAGCTCAGGCATCGCGCAGCCCTGAACAAAATGCCAGGGAATTCGATGTACGCCCTGCGGCGTGGACCACTCTGTGGAGGCGAGAACGTAAGCGAGCTGATTGATGCCTACACCCCTCTCACGCCTGGTGGTCGCGAAGGCGAGGTGAACGATGAACGAGTCGCCAGCGGGGCGCCACGTCCAGGACCGTGCCGCCAACGGCGTATAGTAGCCAGGTGGGCTGAGCCACCGAAGTGACGTCGTAGACCTGCCTGAATGGCTGGGGCGGATCCAAGGGGGAAGCGCAGCGTGAGACGGAAGGCTGAACCACTCCGAAGCGCCCGCGGGGCTACTTGTGGGGGGTACGCGAAGCGCCAACGATTTCTTAAGGGCTGGGGCCACCCATTCCCTGGGCGCGCTTGGCTCGGGGCGTCTCGGAGCTCCCCCCCGAGCGCCCAAGACGGTCTAGGAGCGCTTCTGGACGGCCCAAGACCGCCCCCCAGACGGCCCAAGAAGGCCCTGAGAGGCCTTCAAGATGCGTCCCAAGAGAGCCTCAAGAGGCAACACTCAAGCGTTCCATGGGTTGTAAGGCCCAAGACGTTTTCGCCCCAAGGACGCTTGTAAGAGTACTCGCGTTTTCGACTTTCCGGCGCTCCAAGACGGCCCAAGAATCCCCCGAGGCCGCCCCCAGGCGGCCCCAAAGACCCCCTAAGACGGCCCCAAGACAGACCAAGAGCGCTCCAAGACGCTCCGAAAGGCCTCCTCCAAGACGGCCCAAGAGGCCCCCAAAACAACTCCCACGCCTCCAAGACGGCCCAGGAGGCCCCCCCAACTGACATTTGGAGCCCGCGGCCCCAAGAAGCCCCCAGGAGGCCCCAAGAGGCCCCCAAGAGGTCCCCGAGAGGTCCCAGGAGCCCCCCAAGAGGCCTCCAAGAGGCCTCCCAAAAGAACCCAAAGAGGCAAACACCCCAACGAACAACCTAGAGGCCTGTGACCCACAACCCAGACTCGGTGGCGGGATGGGCCGAAGGCTATTGTGTGTGTATGAATATCTAATACTTTCGTGAAGGCTTCTTCCTCGTGCACCTCTTCCTCCACTTCCTCTTGCTTCGGCCGTCTCCTGCCCCGGCGATCCCTCCAAGTGAGCTGCTGTTGGGTGGGAAAGACTTGTCGTTGTAGTCCCACCAGCAGCCGCAACATCTGCAGAAACAACAACAGAACCTCCCCTTTGCCTCCTCCTTCCGCTGTTCTTTCCTCCCCTCCCTCCCTGCTCGTTCTGCCCTCCCCATCCCTTCCCTCCCAACCACCTCGAGCATTCTCTCCTCCCGTCCCTCCCCAATGCCTTCTCCTGCCTGTTCCTCCTGTCGTCTCCCTCCCCCCTCGCTCCTCCTGCTGCCTCCCTCCTGCCTGGTCCTCCTGCCGTCTCCCCCGTCCCTGGCCCACCTGCCGCGTCCCTCGCCCCCCTGTTCCTGCTCCCTACGAGCCCCTTCCGAGCCCGACCCGCGCAGCAGCGCTGGCCCCCGGCAGTGCGTGCTGCGCGGCGGCGGACGGGGAGACGAGAGAGAACGAGAGGCACGCGGACGACGGCGAACGCACACGCGGGAAGCCACTCGACTTCATTGAGCACCGTCCGCGGGAGATCTACGGCAGGGATGAAAACTACGGATTCGGCGCACCGTGGACATACTGACTACCTACCAGACCACCCCAACCCAACCCGAAGACCCGAATTTCGGGTTGGGGAGGGTATGGGCTCCACATGTTTTTTTTCGGTGTTCCCGGACCCCCCCCCACTAGAAATCGAGGGTAAATCTGAGCCTTCGGGTTGGGTTGGGGTGGTTTGGTGGGTGGTGACATACTGCGACCTCCTCAAAGGCGGATTACGCTGCCCACATGCTACAAACTTCCCTTCCATCGGCAACGCCAGCAGACGCGGGAGTGGATGTCGTTAACGGCGAGGGCGTGCCGAGCAAGGGCGCTAGAGCGGGCAGAAACGAAGAGGGCGGCCGCGAAGGGCCCAACCGCCGAGTCGGCAAGTGAGCGTCGCGTGGGCGGCCTCGGGCACCGAAGATGGTGCACTTGAACTTGAGCAGCGTGAGGGGCATACCGTCGCAGTAGAAGGCGACCGGGTGACGGCTTTCGTCGCCACGCGCCAGGGCCAAGCCGACAGGCGGGGCCCCAATGGGGGAGTGCCAAAGGCCAAGCTCCATGAGAATGCCAGGCTAAGCCGACAACGTGCAGCCCAAAGGAACGCACAGTATGCTTCAAACACGAGGCGTGCCAGACGCCTTTCACACGCGCGACAATGTCAGAATACACACACCATTGACGTGGCCAGGGTGGCAACCGCTCACAGCGCGCGGCGCATGAACCTTTGAAGGCGCCCAGACCACCAATAGAACGCACAAGCCGTTCTAGGCGTGGCCACACATGTCCATATACAAAATGAATACACGTTGAATGCTGCGCCCCCGTCCGCTGGAACTTGTAAAAACCTCGGTTGAAATAAACCTTCAGGCAGCCGCATAAATAAATGCTGCACGCCTGGGGAGCTGGAAGCACAGCGAGAGAAAGAGAGAGAGAGAGATGTAGAGAGGGAAAGGGAGAGAGAGAGAGAGAGAGAGAGAGAGAGAGAGAAAAAACGTGCGACAAAGTGTGGATATCAACTTCATAAGTTTCAACGCTGGTTGTCACGACAGCATTATTGGACACGTCAGCGGCAACCACTATGTTGAGAGAAGATGATGCTGTCCGTCGCAACCAAACATCGCTCTCCCCCTCGACTGGATGCTAGACAATGACAACCTGTCGTGTGAAGGCACACGATCACAAACACGATGCGCAACAACGCGGTATGTTACTCAAGACAAGAAAAGGCAAACGTGTGAAACAGCACCAACAACGAAACGCAAGCTTGTCAGCGCACCCAGCCGGTAAGAATACAAGGCGAAAATATACAATTCCTGCGCCCACGCGCGCTCGACTGTAGAGCAACAGGGAAGCTGCATACACACAAACTGGACGCTGGAGCCCCCTCCCTGGTGCACGGAGCGCGCCAGGGGCGGCGCCGGAGGCGCCGCCAGGGGGCCCAGCGCCGATCCAAGAGATCCGCGGGGACCTCCGAACATATAACATCATATGTTTGTATAGCTTTCCTTGAGAATCCACGTCCGTTCTCTGGCCTCGCAGATCCGACGCCGTGAACAAGATCCTGAGACGTCGCGAGACAAGAACACGGCTGGAACTCTCGATCCCCTGATTTCTGCGCGGCACCTCTCAGCCAGGAGCGATCAGCGAGGGCCCCGTTGGCACGCTGGCCGTGCTTCCCTTCCTCGACGGCGCCCAGATCTGAGCGCCCTCCCGACGCGCGGCCCAGTCCCTGACGCGCTGGGATCCTGCAGCCTCCGTGCTGCGCACAGGGCGTGCCCGACCGAGGAAGAGGAGGAGGAGGAGGAGGAGGAGGAGGAGGAGGAGGAGGAGGAGGAGGAGGAGGAGAACGAGCGGGGACCCCCCGGCCACGGCGACGCCTCGGCCACGAGCAGGAGCCCCGCCCGACCTGCGGCCCGCCAGCCCGAGCCCCTCCCGCGCCGGGGCCACCCCAACTCCGCGCCCCGCGCCTGGCGAAGCGCCCTCGCCTCCGCGCCCTCCGCGCCCTCGCTTCGCCTCCTCCTCCTCCTCCTCCTCCTCCTCCTCCTCCTCCTCCTCCTCCTCCTCCCTCCTCCCTCCTCCCTCCTCTGGCCCGCGACGCGCGAAGCGTGGCTATCTTCGCGCCCCGAGGGCGTGACCCAGCCGAGCTCGACGCGGCCCGTGTCTCGGCTTCTCGGCTGTGTTCTGGACTGACGCCCGTGCAGCGCTGCTTCTCGTCGAGGGCTCACTCGCGGCACGGCCACCAGATGGGCATCACCCAGCCCCTGCTCCGCTGTATACACCCGTACGCACGCACCACTGAATGATGTGAGAGAGTGTGGGCCAAGGGGGCTGGGTGGCCGGGGGGAAAGGGAAGTCGTGGATGTAGAGCGGATGCCAGCTATGAGACTGAGACTTTTCATTCCGCCTCGACTGACGATCGCCGTTCTTCACTAGGGGAGCGCAAGTCGCCGATATGCAGACTGTGGGGGCGACAATGGTCGAGGGGTCGAGGATCTGAGCGGTCTCGATACTTCTCGGGCCTTCGGAAAACCTGCCGGGAGGAGGATCCCTCCGTGCACTCTCGGGCGATGGTAACAGGACCAGAGGGGTAGGGGGATTTTTTGTTTGTGGGGGGGGTGGTTCGGGCTCCGCTCGGGATCATCAAAGACACGCGTAGAGACCAGGAGGAAGGGAGGGAACGCATATCACGAGGGCCGTGTCCGAAGTGTTGCCGGAGTGCGAACCGACGAGGGCGGTGAGGAGAATGAGAGCTGGCAGAGAGAAGGGGGAAGGAGAACGGAAGGGGAGGAGGAGGAGGAGGAGGAGGAGGAGGGAGGAGGAGGAGGAGGGAGGAGGAGGAGGAGGAGGAGGAGGAGGAGGAGGAGGAGGAGGAGGGAGGAGGAGGAGGAGGAGGAGGAGGAGGGAGGAGGGCAGGGGAGCAGAGGACAGGGTATGGTGGTGCCAGGGTTGGGATTCGGGCCGGGGTCAGGGGAGAAGAGGGGGGGGGCCGGAGGGAGCACAGAGGGGGAGGGAAGGAAGCAGAGAGGAGGGAGAGGGGAGGAGGGAGAGGGGAGGGAGAGGAGGGAGGAGGGAGGAGGGAGGAGGAGGGAGGAGGGAGGGGGGAGAGGAGGGAGAGGAGGAGGAGGGAGGAGGGAGAGGAGAGGAGAGGAGGGAGGAGGGAGAGGGGAGAAGAGATGATGAGAGGGAATGGCCAGAGATGAGAGAGGAGGGAGGAGGGGGAATGATGGGACGGAAGGGAGAGGAGTGAAAGCGGAGAGAAGGGGACGAAAGAGAGATAACACAGAGAATGCACCATCCCCTTGATTCTGGATTTCGAATTTGTTTGCCTCTCAAGTCCCAGGTCTCTCCATCGAGAGATAGCCTTGTCCTCATTTGTCTTCTCCTACTCCTCCTTTTTTTCTTAGCCGAGCTCCGAGGCGGTCCACCGCCTGTAGCGTCAGTGAGCGCCTGGCCTGGCGCCTCCTCCACACACATACTGGAGGCGGCCTAGCCAAGCGCTCGATGGCAAGCAAAGCGCATGCACAGTATGGAGGACACCCTCCTGGCAAGGCAGGCGCACTCTGGAGCTGGCGGGTACATGACGGACAGTAACCTCCACAAAGAGCAACGAACTCGAACCACGCCCTTCGCCAGCTCCAGCATGCGTCTCTCGAATGGGCTGCACTCGAGAGAGGGAGAGCAAGGTGAGGAGGATCAATACAGTGAGGAAGGAGAGGATCAGGCTCGCCCCTGGTGGCGCGCCGCCAGGACGACGAGTGGGCTCAGCACGAATTGGGGGACGGGGAGGCTTGGGGTGGCGCTCGACGGTTTGTTTCACCCGCCTTACCACTTGCGCCGCCCGTGCCCTCCCCGTCCCCAGCAGAAGGCCACACGGCCCCCCCCCTTGGTCGGCCCCTCGATAGTCCAACTACTCCTTGGTAGCGCAGAACACGAGTACGGCCTTCGTACACGAGGGGCCGCCAAGGGGGTGGCGACACGATCTCCTCCACCACCACCAGCCTCCAGTCCTCGAAGAACCTCCACACCTCCTTCCAGGCGCCTCGAGACTCGGCGAAAAAGACCCTGAAATGAGGTCGCCGAGCTCTCAGCAGAAACAGTGCCAGTCAAGCAAGCGCAAGCTGCCATCCCTGCTCGGGAGCCGACCTTCCAAGAACGAGAACGTGGCGCTCCAGGTCGGAGGGCTAAGACGAGGGAGAGCGGCCGTGGGGCTCACCACCCAGTGCCTCGTACACCAAGCATTTGACAGCCAGAGAGTTGGACGAGGGGACAAGACAACGAAACGATCGCCACCATCGCCATCAAGAAGGGGTAAGAATCAAGTCGCCGCTGTCCGACAGGCCACTGAGGCAGCCAGCACAGGAATGCTGGCATGCGCCAGCGCACGGGCAAGCACGCGCGAGAGACCTACTGGCCATTCACCAGTGCCATCCTCAGAAACAGCTGCATGAGCATGATGATCACAACGATATCTGGAATAATGACCACTCAGCTCCAGCTCCAGATACATGTGCGCAGTAATCAGTGTGACTGCCCCACGCGCAGAGGAGCCCATCATACACAAATCAATGCGACATTCTTCCAGATACTTCCCAATCGAAGAGGCAATCGAGTCTACGGCACCCTTAATGTTGGACAGTACACCAGAAGGGGAGATAAAAGCCGCTGGCACACCTGTGAACGATGCAGCCTCCAGCAACCTCCAACTTGATCGCAGGTAGTTGTTCTCAATTAAAACTGTCCGACGTGCATCTTCACCAAGCTGAGGTAAGCCCCAGGGATGGTCAGCAGATCTTCGGGGACGTGAAACACCAGGCTGCCCGTCAAACTGAGTCCATGATGTCAACGACGGAGCCAGCATAATTGCCAGTACCCTGCCCTGACACATCTCGTCCACAATCCCCTCTATTGTCTTCTGAGCCAAAAGAGTGCGCTCACCATCGTCGCCAAATAGAGGAATGCGCACCATTTGTACCGAATGACCCAAGAGCTGCTGCAACCAAGTACACACATCAATTGCCGTCGCATCCCAACCACCAAGATAATAGAACTTCATCGGGTAACAGCACGCGACTCTCAATCGCCTGAGAGGTGGGATTGGGGGCCGTACCTCGACCCTCACTACTGGCGGTGAGACTGGGTAATACGGGTCTCCTCGACCTCCACCATTTACAGTCCTCACTGCATGCTTGAAAACTCGTCGATAATTGTAACCACGGTGTATCAAATCTCTTTCGCGAACTAAATCCTCTTGTCGCAACTGTTCTGCTTCAGCGGGCAGCAACATGTCTCCATTCAACTCGAGCCAACTGACACAGCGATTACCTGCTCGACGTAGATGGCGTAGGAGGTTCGAGCGGTCCCCGAATCGTGTGCCGCAGGCACCGCATTGCGTACCACGAGCCACTCGTTGCGCGAGGTCTATCGGCTGGTGGTCTAACTGATGTTTCCTCCAAGCAGCCTTCGATATTGTACACCAGCCGCACTCGTAGCACACAAACTTGTCCTCGTGAGCGACCTGGGCGTCGATACCAACCCGAGCTCCAGCCAGTAGTCGGCCCCAACAGCACACCTGCAGCCGCTCCAGCTCAGACGCTTCGAAGAGTCTCCACGCACGCTTGACTGCATTACGGAAATCCTTCGGATGGGACGATGCAAACTGGAACCAACGCTGAAGCGACCAATCGAGTCTTGAACCTTCCTTGTCGAGACTCGCCAACCATTCGAGATCAGACGTAACTAGTGAGAGCCAGGAGCCAGCAAGCGAAGCAACTTGATCAAGTAAGCACCACAGGGCGTGGGGAGCCTGAGGTAGCAGTGATCCGAAGTAAACCAACCGCTTCTTCCGCATAAGATGCTCGAACCTTACCCTTCTGGCTGCCGAAAGTACCTCGTCGTCGGTGAAACGCTGGGAGTGAACACTGTGTAGTCGGCCCTGAACTGCCCGATATGCTAGCAGTCGGTGTCCGTCCAACTTGTGCAACAGCGTACTTGGAGCATGTTCCCAAACCTCCACTAAGTACATCAGGTGGACGTTGGCCATCGTATCGACAAGGTTCGTCTTCGCGGGCAGTGACATGTGGCTGAACCTTGAGCACATACGGCGGATAGGTCCGAGAGCAGAAACCTGCTTGCTAATAGAATGTGCGGCACGCGGCCCAAGAAGACCCCGGTGGTCTAGCATAGTGCCCAAGTACTTGTAGTTGCGTACCACCGAGACTTTGAGGCCAAAGCGTGGTGATATAATCGATAAGTTGTCACTGGCTTCCAACTTCTGTCGCAAATCAGTATCATGTTGTGGTCCAGGAATGATAAATAAGGCCGACTTCGCCCGCTTGTAGTTGACTGTGAAGCCGTGCGTAAGCATTGCTTCGTGAACACAATCAACCGTGTCGCCAGCCAGGTCCAAAGGGTTGATCGAAGGCGGTGGCGCTTGCAAGTACAACGCATCATCTACAAAGGAAATATCAACGAGGTCGTCTGCTTCAACTTGACTCGAAAGCACTGGCTGCATGCCCAAGGGCCGCAACTTCAATGAGGCCCCTAGTCGTCTAAGCGCCTGATCGACTACCTTGAGAGGGCGGCAGAAAGCAGCATTGAAAATCGCGTCGGCCAGTGACGATCCTGGTCGAGAACCACGCCGAGATCTCGCCACTAACTGCAAACTGTCCGTGCCAAAGTGTGTGTCACGGTGGCCTTCTACCAACAGCGCGAGCATGTGTGGTGACGCCCCCAACCCTTCCAAAGCACCAGGTTGGTGCAGTATGAAGGTGAAGAGCGGGGCCATGCTGATAGGAAGCTCGTGATTGTGCTCAACGAAATCGATGTCCCCGTCCACGTCGTCCCCCAGCGGAAGTACCAGGCTGCGGACCACCGAATAGAACGCAGCCGTCAAATCCACGAAGTATAGCACCGCTCCACAGCCCTGCTGCTGTGCTGCCTTCAAAAAGGTCGAAGCTGTCTGCACCAGAACAGAAGGGCCCCGCCTAGGCCTTCCTCCACACTGAGTTTCACGAAGCAAGATGTCCATGTACACACTGACCTGTGACCTCAAAAACCGATGCCAACATTTGCTGACTGTGCTGTTGAGAAGAATGCTGCGATAGAACTCGATTGACGCAAAGTTGCCCGATCCTTTGAACAGTGGGTAGACCGTCCCGTGTTTCCAGCACAGGGGCTCCTGTTGGTAGACACTTGCTTTGAGGAAAACAGGGTGGTACAACCGAGCCAGTTCAGCAGGAAAACCACGAAGTATGTCGCCTCGTACACCGTCTCGTCCAGCAGCCTTCCGCCGCTTAGCCTGCGAGAAAAGGCTGGCGACCTGGGCACGCGAAATGACCAACTGGGGATCCAAGTCCACCTCCTCAGGGGAATGATGGAGGCGAGCATTGTACCCTTGTGCCAGTTGCGATGCATCCATGACAACGGCATCCTCAATGGCAGCGAAGTGGTCCAGTACTATCTTGTCTGCTTCATCCGTCGACGTAGCCAAAGCACCATCGCGTCCTTGAAGCATAGGGTATCGCCCTGACCTCCCAGCTCTACCTCCATATCGGAGTAACACTTTCATCAATCTCCACTCGTTGTGCGTATCCCCGCTGGCGGCGAACTCATCCATCTGCCGAGCAATGCCTTCCAGGTATTCAGTACGATCGGAGTTCACCTGCCGACGAACCAACTTGAGCGTAACTTTCAAGAATGCACCAAGATCTGCGTGAAAAACCTCGTCGTCGTAGTAGATGTCCCTTTTTTTTTGAGCACAATCGCTGCGGAGTCGTACAACCGCATCATGCCAAGCCAAATGTCGTCCTGGATGAAACAGCTGGTCGTCTAAATGATTCAAGAGATCCGCCCATGGGGGATCATGCTGCGTGTGATGAGGAAGCCTCCTTCTAGCCCGAGTTACATACCGCCGAAGTCGAACCAAACCCATCGTCTCCTCCTTCACATACCCTTTGATAGATGATAGACGAGTCTGCCCGAAGCACGCCTGCGTGGCCTTAGTGACGAGGGTGTTGGTGGCGGACACATGATCATTAACATCAAGCTCCCACTCTGGTAGCTCAGCCGCATCAACAATAGCCTTGAATCTGGCGCAGCATTCAGGGTCTTTCAACTTAGCATTGTCCAGCGGAGGTATCCTTCTCGTTCGTGGCGGAATCTTCTGGCTTGTAAATCCCATGTGGGCTAGAACAGGAAAGTGATCCTCCGCTTCACAATAGGAATCAAACTGATAGTCAACCCAGCACCTCTTCGTCGCGCCATGGAAAACCGAGTCTGTAACAATGTGGTCTATCCTTCCCAGCGTTTTGGCGATCGAACAATGCGTGTGGCCTCCTTCATGCTCAAAGAAGGTGCTAGTCAGAAAGAGTCGATTCTTGCCGACAATCTCTCTAAGCACAGCACCTGGTCCGTCATCTGTCAAAGGTGTGCAGTACTCGGGATGAAAGTGACCAACATATTCGGCATAAGGTGGTCGACCTGGCATCGAAAATTTTCCAACCTTAGCATTCATATCTCCGAGGACAAGGCTAGGCGGCCACTTCACGAATTGCTCATCCAAACTCTGCCACCACTGCGTGTATGATAATCGTTCATGTCCGTCGTGTGGCGCATGAACTACGTATACGTATTCATCAAGTCCGAAGGTGGTCAGCCGTACCACTAGTAGCCTGGGATCTGAATGAACAACTCTAGCGTCGGACTTCTTGAAAAACTTGTCACCTTTGGGGCCTACTCCGTATCTACGGTCCATGTTAATAAGCAGAGTACAACCCAAAACCTCGGTATTGCCTGAGCTCAGAACCATATAACCATCTCGAACTGCGGGCTCGGCTGGAGCTGGAGCCTCTTGCAGTCCTGCCAAGATAACCCCTGCCTCTTGAAGCTGAAGTCGAATCAATTGCCCTCTGAGTGGACGACCAGGCGCCTCTGTAGCATCTCCTTGTCCAGCCCGCTGCGCATTATAGGTCGCCACTATCATGTCCAATTGGTATGCCGTAGCCTTCCCTGCCGTGGGAGGCTGTGTATCTGGAAGTGTAATGACCTGCTGGCGACACGGATGATAACTGAAGCCATGACAGTCGATCCTCGGATAGGCTGCCAAATCCTCGTGACGTCGATCCAGCAGGGGCGCCCAGCTCCATTGAGCACGAGGGCGCAAGAGAGGAAGAATCTCATCTGGGAGTCGCTGTGGCGGCTCCACTCGTGCGTGCTTAGCAATTGCGTCCGACATTTCGTTCCAAGGGTGCCCTGCATGGCCAGAAGTATGGGAGAGGGTCACCCTGTGGGTCAGACGAAGCGCATCCAGGGCGTGAGCAGCAAGAGTCGCAAAGGGCTCCTCCTGCTGGGTCCCAGACGAAGTGCGTGCCAAAGCAGGAATGCAATCGCAGACGATCTCAACCTGGAGGCTCGCATCGAGCTGCATGGCATAAAGAATTGCCCACAATAAGCCTGCAGTCTCAGTAGTAACCGAATTGATGTCCCGATCGGTCAGCTCGTACGAGATGCTGTCCGTCACAAACGCGCTGAAGAAACCAGCGAACTTGAACCTGTCCCCGTCAGACAACACCACAGTACACGCCCAAGCTGACTTTGTAGGGTCGTCCTTGTGGTATGATCCGTCAGAGAAAATAAAGACGTTCGTAGCAGACCGCTCCAGATCCGTGGCGAAAGTCAGCGCTAGTTGCGTGTGCTGGTGCATCTGTAGGCTGGCCACGTTTCTCTGCAAACGAATGCTCCACTTAAGCCTGTCGTACTCCACGCTGAGAGGGACAGGAACATCCATACTGCATACGCGATGGATCGTATCACTTATATCGTCACGGCCCGAATCAGTAGCCTGATGAGTCCCATGGTTAATTACAGGTGAAACAACGCTGGAGCCGACTGTTTCGGCAGGTGAGGCGACTGGAAGGGACGACATGATTGGCCTTCCTGAACACCAAGGTCGAAAGCTCTGAGCGTCAGATGACGCCTGGGTACCTCCTGGGGTACCACAGAGAGGATGTACAGCCTGCCGCAGAGAACCAATCCAACGCGCCTCGTAATCAGACGCGGGTGAGTCTCCAAGGTCAGCAGGGGCACGATCTCGAACAGCGCGAGAAGGTACAAGATGCATGTGGGGGTGATCATGCACTCCTGGGCCCACCCCCCCCCCTATCGGAGGTGGGCCTTCCCCTGATGTCAGGGGCCTGCTATTGATGAGGCCGCAGATCCGCTTGCCCGAGGCACCAACAACTCGTCGTCATCGTCATGATCCCGTGCCGCCTGCGCCTGAAGAGAGCTGTGATCTACAGCAGTAGGAAATCCACCTCTGGTCCCATGCCGTCGAGTTCGGTCATTGTTGTCCAGGGGTCTGTCGGCTGGGTACAGGAAGGATCTGCCGTATTTCAAGGCCGGCCTCTTAGACTGCAGGGAACGATCCGTATCTTCCACCCCAGATGAGGAAGCACCGGTCATAGCTCCACGGACCTCCTCCAAGCCATCCGCCTCGAGGTTCAACTCACGCCCCTTGCTACTTACCTCATCATCTTGATCTTGAACCACCTGGACATCTTCCGCATGAGGCTCCCCTCCAGCAGCTTGAGTCTCCGTAGTCGCCTGCTCCACTTCGTATTCAGCTTGTACCTTCTCACAGTGCTCCTCGTATGCTGTAAGTGCCAGGCGATACGCCCTCGCATCTTCTTCTTGCTCAAAGCGGTAGTGTTCCTCTGCTTCCAACGCCATCACTTCCTTTTGCATCACCTCGAACTCATGAGACTCTTCTGCATCAAACGCCGCCGCTGCAGCCATCAATTGCTCTGCGTCTACATCCGAGGCGAAGTCCATTGTAGTCCGTGGCCGAGGAGCATCTCGGGTGTTTCCAGCAGCACTGTCACCTTGAGAACAGACCTGGGACAACGGTAAGCCGCTCGACGATCCTGAACACAAGCCGACCTCATCTGGAACCAGCCCAAGAAGACTGCCAACATCTTCTCCAAGACGGCCAGGAGGATCACTACGAGGAGGCGGTGTGCTTTCGAGGGATTTTTTCCGCACAGGCTGCATAGCCTCAGTGTTCGCTTCCTTGAAGGCCTCCATCTGATGCTGCTCTCGTAACCATCTCTCGAACAACATCTGCTCGCGCTCGTCCTCAATGACATCTAGACGGGCCGCCGTCTCTTCAGCGTACAACATGTCATCAACCAAACGAGTCCCTGTAGACGGTGGGGTCGTGGCAACTGGAGAGTGGCCAACTTGTGCTCGGAGATGGTCTTCATATGCATCAGCGTCCACCTGCTCCTGCTGTTCCTGCCTTTTCAATTCGTCGCTAAACACACGCTCCTCTCTGCTCAAACTGCTGCCAACAGGTACACTAGTAACACCATGATATGGACTGCGCATGGCATCAGGAGCGCGCCGTACCCGCTTCTGTGGCCCGAATGCTGTATGAGTCTCCTGGGAGTGTCGAATAGCCATAATCTGCTCCTCATAGTGCCTGTGGCGTTCTTCTGCTTCGCGAACGGCTGCCACAGCTCGTCCTCGGTCCCGTTCAGCTAGTTCTTTGTGCTCCGCAAGACGTGCCCATGCCACCCGATACTCCTCCTCATTCTTGCTCTTCATCTCGAGTACTTGTGAGAACATCACCTTCTGAGCGTCTTCGAGTTGCTTCCAATCTTGTTGCCGAACGTTATTCTGCTGCTCAACAGTATCTGCCAATCGCTTAGCATGAGTCTCCTCTCTGCCTATCAAGTCAGCCTGTGCCTTCGCAAGGAGGTCTCTCTGCTCGGTGATCAATTCTTCCTGACGCCTGCGCTCCTGAGCTTCACGACGGGCCTCCACCTCGCCACGCTCGGCCTGCTGCCTCCAGTATCCAATATGTTCTTCAAACATCCTGCGCTGCTGCTGCCATTCCAAGTTGGTGTGATGCATCTGCGCAGCAAACCTCTGAGACTGTACATACTGCTCTTGCACCACAGCTTGACGAAGTTGCTCGACGCCTTCATGATGCTGGTGCGGCTGGTGCTGCGCTGTCTCCAGGAATGGTGCCCCACCACCGACTTCCGTCACCGTAGCCTCCATAATCCCCGTCGGTCGGTACCCTCTGCCTCCCAAGCGCCCCATGGGCTGGGGAGGTGGACTATGCCTACCTCCCAAGCGCCCCGTGGGCTGGGGAGGTGAGCAGTGCGTGCCGACGGGTGTTGACGAGCTTGCAATACTTCCTGGTGGTGCCGCTGGAGGTTGTGCTGAAGTCAAAGATGCCAGCCTGGGAGGTGCGGTCTCTGGTGGAGGCCTCTTGGGAGGATATCCTGCAAACTGTGTATGTGCCATAGTGGACGACAGCTCCTTCTGGATCTCCTCCGCCGACAGTTGGCCACCGTACTGGTCACTCATCGTCCGACGCTCCACTCCAGTGCTGGCTGGCGGTGTTGGTGTCACTCTTGTTGGGGAACAAGCTGGAGAACTCCCTATCGTCTTCGGTGGCGATCTTGCTGGACTAAGAGATCCTCTACGAGCACCGTCCTGAGCTGGGTTCTGAACTCCCAGCTGCTGCATCGTACCTCGTCCCCTCGTAATATGCCCCTGCGGTGTACTCAACGAAGCCTGGCAGCGAAGATGTTTGCCGTCCACGATGGGAGTGGGAAACCTTGCTGGAGCCGCTGCCTTGGCTGGCGGTGGGGGTGGAGGTGGTGGAGGTGGAGGGACTTCATCATCGTCTTCAGCTTCACGACCAGCGCTCTTGGCCCTCTCCGCCAGGTCGCGTCGTCGATCGTACCCGTAATCTTCTCCAGCAGTACTGTCTGAAACCTCCTTCCTGGCCTCCACTGCTTCTCGGAATAAATCTCTGTGATATTCGTACAAGGTTCGCTGATACAGCATATCTTCTGCCAAAATCTGCTGCTTCTTCTCTAGTGCCGCGATCTTCTCTTCGGCTTGAACCATTCCTGCCTGAGCTTCGGCTCTCTGGACTGACAAGGGTTTCAGTTGCCAGTGCATCCACTTCATCACACTCAACTCGTGCTCCTGTGCCGCCATGTATGTGCCCGCCTTCTTGCCCTGCACCAGTAGCTCCGCCAACTTGAGCATCCTGTCCTCCACCTGCTGCTTGTACTGCTTCATCTCTCGGGGCTCTGGGGGCTGCTTGTAAGCAGCATGACGAAGTGCATATTCCTGCGTGCACATCATGTGAGCATCCAGCGTACTCTTGACTTCAGCACGAAAACTCGACTTCTCGCGCTCCCGACGTTTGTCATCAGCTTGACGTTGTTGATGCTTCCTACAAGTCATACTGCAATTCTTCCAACCTCGGCCTCCATCTCGAATCTTGCCTTTGCATACCCATGTGCCCTGATCGTTGACCGATTGGCACTCCATACATGTCCACGTGCCAGCCGTACGTCCTGAAGCCATACTTGAATGGTGCAGCTCGATAAGTCTTCGTGCACGCTCCAATCGCAACACCACACGAGCCTCAGCTCTTAGTCTCCTGGCTCTCCTGTGCCAGGCAGGACTCCGCTTCCTCTTCGAAGCCGCCGTCGGCCTTGTCGGACTCGAACAGGTCCTGCGCTTCCTCCCGAGCGCCCGCAGCTATGGCTGCGGCTGCGGGCCGCGGGCGCGCGTGCGCCTCGCCTGGGCGCGGCCGCGGGTCGGGCTGCCCTGCCCGCCCTCGGGCCGTGACGCCTCCTACTCCTCCTCCTCCTCCTCCTCGCTCCCAGTCTCCCTTCCCCTGGCCCTGTCCTTCGCTCTCCCGCCACATGCTCTGCGGCTCTTCATCCTCCCTCTGTTCACTCCTCCCCTCATTCTCCTCATCCTCCTTGTCCTTCTTCCTCTTCCTCTTCCTGCTTCTCCTTGTCCTTCTTCCTGTTTTTCTCATTGTCCTCTTCCGTCTCCTTCTTCCTCTTCCTCCTTCTCCTTGTCCTCTTCCTCCCCTCATTCTCCTCATCCTCCTTGTCCTTCTTCCTGTTCTTCTCCGCCTCTTCCTGCTTCGCCCACCTCTTCTCTGCTCTCAGCACCAGCAGTGCTCCGGGGCCCCTGTGGTTCCACTCACACGATGCTCGAGTGCTTGATGTGGTGCCACCGCAATCAGCTCGAGAGATTATCGGATACGCAACTTGGCCAAACGAAGGATTGCAAAAAAACCCAGGATTGCAAAAAAAGGATTGCAATCCTTCGTCGTTTTTTTTGCAATGCAAAAAAAGGTGTGTTTTTTTGCAATCCGGGTTTTTTTTGGCAATCCTTCGTTCAAGTGAGTCGTGAGTGGTGCCGCTGTGTCATATGAATAGCAATATTTTCGGGACGCTGATAAGAACAATGACAAGCATACGCGCGAGAGCCGGCTCCGTGCATTGCAATACTCTGCGCCCACAAACTGCGCACTACTCATCACGCCAATGTGCAAGGTGAGGCATATGCTCCGACTCAACTCAACAACGTATGCGCGTATGCATCTACGGCCGCCAAAACGACACTCGCTGATGACAAATGGGTGACGCAATGGTTGCAAAACCCATGGACTCCTAACAAGAAATACTGTCTCATGGGTACATTTCGACGCATCGACCGGTCTTGCCTCGGGCCGTGCACCGTCTGAACGCTACACGGGTGACCACATTTAGTGTGCAGTGTCTATCGCACTTCGGCTGACTCCTGAAGCTTGCCGCGGGCTCAGCAACTCTGTGGCCATAAGCGAGAGAGAGGAGCGGGCAGCCCAATGCATTACTGAATGCGCTCGAATGTCGGACGACAGGATAGACTGGACGCTGAGACCTGATCACCACCTTCGCACACCGCTGGATCCTTCCTGCGCGCCCTTGACACAGTGCTGTGATTGTGGTGACGAGGGTAAGAGTAGGCCAGGAGAGTCATGACAGTGACACCTCAGTCGCCGTCTAGAATCGTGGCTGCTGGCCACTCGTGCTGACTTCAATGCGGCTGCGTGGGTGCGCCGCGTGCTCCCTCCTCCTCTTCCCCCTACCCCGCTTCTCCAACCCTCGCGCCCTATCTCCTACCCCCGCCCTCTGCCGTCGCCCTTCTCCTCCCGCCGTCGCCGTCCTCCTTCCCCAGAGTACGAGTATTCCTCTTCCTCGTCGCCGCCCTATTCTTCCTTCTCCCCTTTTCCTCTTCCACCTTGGTACGCTAAGGGCAAGCATTGGCGCATGGCACTCCCCTTCCCTGCCAGAAGCAGCACGCCCTGCCGTACAGCAGCTGTGGCCAGCAGCAAAGAACATCCTTCCAGGTGAGGTGCACGCCCATCAGCTCCCTGGCTTCCAGCGAAGATGCAAGTACGAATGACCATCAACTCTGCCATACGTCTTACAGCAACAAGTGCTAGCAATGTGTTTGGGATTTGTCCGAATGGAGGTGCCTTGTGCTTTGATTCCAACTGGCAGTTCTGACAGCGGCAACAGTGGGTGTTGTGGTGGTTGTGTTGGGTGATTGGGGTTGTAAGTGAAGTGGTGATGGTTGGTTGTGGCGCTGGTGAGTGGACTGTTGGTTGCTGGTGGGTAGGAAAGTGGTGGGTGCTTTCGGGAGATGCATGTGCGGGCCACTCTTGCCCAAACGAGACACATACCTGGCACGTTCGCGCATACTCGCGCGCGATTGCGCACACAATACGCAACGTTGTACAAACTGTGATCTTCGCAACTTTGAAGCGCTAATTTGTAGTGACGGTGCTGGCGATCCGATCGATGCACGTCCCCTTCTTCCTCACCCTCCTGCTGATACGCCTCACTGAGGCAATGCAGTATAGTTCTCATCGAAATTCGTCTGCGTGTAACCACGCGCGTACACACGCAGCAACCACACCAAGCAATTAACTTACCCTGCGATATGTCAGATAAAAAACAGGTCAGTGGTCAATTCGCGCTTGAATTGGTCCAGAACGCGCTCCCGCTCCCCACAGGGGTTGAGGAGCGAGGGCGAGGAGGACGTGGACGGGTAGCAGAAGTGAAGCCCAGGTCAATCCAAAGGCGGTCCAACGTCTCCCAAGAAGGCCTAATCCAGGACGGCCCAAGATGCTCTCAAGATGGCTCAAGAGGTTCCCAATACGCCGCAAGAAAATGTAAAGAGGACGCGCAGGAGGCTCTCAAGAGGCAAAGCTCATTAGTTGTCCGACGTGTTTTGAAAGATTTGGGGATGCGCGGTTTCTCGGGCCTCTAAACCCACTTGCGACAGAGAAAACCCAATGAGTGGATGGTTTGACAGTAGTGATATGGATATCGATCTATCGTGAGCTCGATAGTGGGATTGATAGCGAGGACGATAGTAAGGTCGATCGTGAGACCGATAGTGAAGTCGATTCAGTGAGCTCGATCGTGATCGATCGTGAAACCGCTCTTGCGATCTATAGTGAGATCGATTGTGAGATCGATAATGAGATCAATTGTGAGATCGATCGTTAGATCGATAATCAGAGAGGTGGGTAACGAGATCGATCGTGAGACCGACCGATAAACAGATCAACCAAGAACCCTGGAGCCCGGAAACCCAGGAACCCTGCCGCCCACCGAAATCGGCCAGGAACCAACAACCGGGAACCGGGGAGCCCGAAACCGAGAACCCGGGAACCAGGACGCGTACCGAAATCGGCCGGGCACTTTCGCTAAATCCGCAGACCCCTTGTGGGTCTCTAGGCGTGTGAGAATCTTGCTCCCCCATAACCTCCCCCCCCGGGACCCCAGACTGGCAAATCGACCCCCCCCCTCGCCGCGGACGAACCCCACCCCTTCGCCCCATACGAACGCGCCCTCCTCCCCCCTCGCCCCGGACGAACGCGCCCTGGAGGGATAGAGAACCCAAAAACAAGCCAAAGGGCCGTCAGAGGCTCCCAAGAAACTCCACGAGGACCCAGAGTTGCCGAAAAATCTTCATGAGACGCTCCAAGATGGCCTCCACACGCCCCAGATACCCCCACGACGCCCCAACGGGCGTCCGAGAAGCCTCCACGAGCCTTTCCAAGAGGGCCCAACGAGGCAAGATGTGTTATTTTTCCATGGGTTTCTGCAGGCATTTTCGCCTTGTCACCTTTTCGGTTTCCCGACGCTCCAAGACGTCCCCAGCGACCCACAAGATCGTTACACCACGGCTCAACACGCCTCCACGAGGGCCCCAGAACGGCGCAAGAGGGCCCCAAGACGTCCCGAGAGGTCTCCAAAACGGCAGCCCAGACGGATCCAAACGCACATTTCGAGCCCTCACTTTCGAGTCACTTTCGAGAGCCCCCCAGGAAGCCCCAAGAGGCCTTGGAGGCCCCAAGGAAGCTTGAAGAGGCGCCCAAGATGCTCCACATAGGCCCCCTACACACGGCCCTAGGTGCCTAAGACGCCTCAAGAGGCGTCCAAGAAGCCTCCACGAGGTATTCCAAGAAAGCTCCACCAGGCTAGAGTCGCTAATCTTCCATAGGTTATTGAACATGTGTTTGCCTTTTCGCCTTTTCGCATTCCCGACGCTCCATCACAACCCCAGCGGCCCCCAAGATCGCATTAAGACGGCTTCAAAGAACCTCCAAGAGGAACCCAACACGGCGCAAGAGGGCCCCAAGACGTCCCAAGAGGTCTCCCGGACGGCCCAAGAGGCTCCCAAGACGCCTCCAAGAGGGAGCCTGGACGGTGGATCCAAACGCACATTTCGAGCCTTCACTTTCGAGAGCCCCCAGGAGGCCCCAAGAGGCCCCCAACAAGACCCCAGGAAGCCTGAAGAGGCGCCCAAGATGCTCCAAAGAGGTCCCCTCAGAAGGCCCCAGATACTCCCAAAACCCCCCAAGGGGCCTCCAAAAAACCTCCACGACAGGGCTCCACGAGGCAATACTGTTCATTTCGGCTGGTTTCTGCACGTATTTACATCTTTTCACCATTTCGGTTTCCCGACGCTCCAAGACGGCCCTTCCGACCCTCGAGATCACTCTACAACGGCCCAGAATGCCTCCAAGAGGGCCCCAACACGGCGCAAGAGGGCCCCAAGACGTCCCAAGTCCCAAGAGGCCCCCAAGACGGCGCAAGAGGCTCCCAAGACGCCTCCAAGAGGGAGCCTGGACGGTGGATCCAAACGTACATTTCGAGCCTTCACTTTCGAGAGCCCCCAGGAGGCCCCAAGAGGCCCCCAACAAGACCCCAGGAAGCCTGAAGAGGCCCCCAAGATGCTCCAAAGAGGTCCCTCTACAGGGCCCCAGATGCCCCCAAAACGCACCCAGGGGCGTCCAAAAAGGCTTCACGAGGTAGTCTAAGTGTGCTCCACGAGGCAAGATTCGTTATTTTTTCCGCAGCGGCTCTTGCAATACCTCCAAAGAGCACGAAGAACTCTGAGAAAACCAGCCGTTGACCCCACCGAAGAGAAACCATGACGCATCAGAAAAACATGCAAATGACTCCACGGACGTACCGAACATACTCTGGGAAACGAGCTACAATCAAGGGGTCGGCGGATGTGGCGCAATCCTGTAGAACCCACGTCCAGAAGTGACGTGCTGAGCGGCAGCGTTTTCCGCGGATGCTGTAATGCAGCGTATCCATTGTATCCCATAAATGTATACTTGCTACACATTGTCTAGTGTTACAATACTATGTCTCCCCCCTAACCCCCCCCAGGGGCTGCGCCACATCCATCGACCCAACCTGACGACCCCCTGTTGGGGCCCCAAAACCAACCAACACATGCTATGAATCCGGCTTCTTGGGCCTCTTGGGGGGCCACGAGGGCGTCAGGACGGCTCAAGACGGCCTCTGTGCGGGCCAAGACGGCTCCACGACGGCCTAAGATGGCCCCGCCACAAGAAGGCCCAAGACGGACCCAAGAGGACCCCCTAAGAGCGCCTCCAGAAGCCCAAATCTTTGATTTTCCTATGGTTTTGAAAATTTCAGCGCTCCCGCCTATTTCGACTCTCGGAGGTCCAGGACGGCCGAAACAGCCTCCGAAGTGGCCCCCAGACGGCCCAAGAAGCCCTCAAGAGGGCCCCAGAACGGCCCAACAGGGCTCCCAGACAACCTAAAGAGGCCGCCGAGATGCCCCAAGAGGCCCCCAAGACGGCCCAAGTACAGCGCCAGAGCGCCCCCAAGACGCCCATACGGGGCTCCGAGAGGCCCCCAAGAGGTCTCCCAGGGGCCCCCAAGAGGCCTCCCAGACGCCCCCACAAGGACCCAAGAGGCCCCAAAGAGGCCTCCAAGGGGCCCCCAAGAGCCCAGAGGCCCGACAACGACTGGACTGTACGTGCTCCGGACATGCACCCCGCGAAGCGAGAGGAATCCACGTCCGGAAGTGGCGTGCTAAGCGGCAGCGTTTTGTTTTCTGTGGAGGCGATAATGCAACGTATCCAATGTATCCAATCGTTGTATACTTGCCACGTGTTGTATTGCTTTACGTTATTATGTCTCCCCCCCGAATCTCCCCTTGGAGTTGCGCCACTCCGCCGACCCATGATGGATGCCCCCCTTCTCGGGCTCTCGAAACCAATTAACGGAAAGAAAAAACCATGGGAAATCCACGATTTGGGCCTCTGAGCCGTCTGGGGACTCCAAGATGGTCCAATATGGCCCCCAAACGGCCCAAGGCGGCCCTCCAACATGGTCCGGAGAGGGCCCGTGAGGCCCCCACGACGGCTCAATGGGGGCCCCAAGAGGACTCGAAGGAGCGCCTCCAGGAGCCAAAACCATTTATTGTCCGTGGGTGTTTGAAAGAGTTTAGCGTTCTCGCCTGTTTCGTCTCTCAGAAGGCCATGACGGCCCAAGCAGCCTCCAAGAAGACCCCAAGATGGCCAAAGAGGCCCACAAAGGGGCCCCAGGGATTGCTCAAGAGGGCCCCGAGACGGCCCAAAGAGGCCCCCAAGACGGTCCAAGGGGCCCCCAAAATGGCCGAAGAGGACTCCAAGAGAGCCCGAAGGCGGCTGCGAGAGGCCTCCAAGGTGGCCTGCGAAGGGGCCAGACGGCGTAAGAGCGCCCCAAGCCGGCGCAAGACGTCAACAAGAGGCCCCACGAGGCCCCAAATCGGCCCCCAAGACGCTCCAAGAAACCCCCACGAGGCTTTCGAGAGGCTCCCAAAAGCCCCCCAATGAGGCCGCCCAGAAGCCCTAGGGATGGGAGGACGGAGCGGCTCGCCAACGCGCGGCGGCCGAGCAGGGCTCGCCAACCAACGCCCACGCCTTCCACACTTGAGCCCTTTTCCAC
Organism: Prorocentrum cordatum; assembly: GCA_963575745.1. Lineage (NCBI taxonomy): Eukaryota > Dinophyceae > Prorocentrales > Prorocentraceae > Prorocentrum > Prorocentrum cordatum. The sequence continues at coordinate 396,592 of CAUYUJ010021226.1, read as the reverse complement.
AGCGGCAGGCGCCCCCAGGAAGCCCAGAGAGACTCCCAAGAGGCGCCCGAAGAGGCCCCCATTATAAGGCCCCCAAGAAGTCACAGGAGGCCTCCAGGCAGCCCCCAAGAGGCCCCCCCAAAGGCTTCCGAGAGGCCTCACACGGCCACCCATAGGCCCCCGAGGGCCCTCCGAAGAGACCCTCAGGAGCATCCCTGAGGACTCTGACCCACTACCCAAGCACGGTGACGGACGGGCCGCCACTCTGACCCAGCACCCAGACCCCGACTCTCAGACGCCCATGACGGCCCAAGCAGCCTCCAAAATGGCTCCAAGACGGCCCAAGAAGCCCTCAAAAGGCCTCCGTGATGGCCCAAGCGGGCCCTAAGACGGCCCAACTTAAGAGGACCCCAAGAGAGCCCCAAAACGGCCACGAGAGGCCCTCAGACTGGCTTCCGAATGGGCCACACGCCGCAAGAGCGCCCCAAGACGGCCCAGGACGCCCGCAAGAACCCCCAAGAGGCCCCAAAGAAACCCAGTGCAGAAGAGGCCCCACGAAGCCCCCAAGACACCTCCAAGAGGCCACAAAGAAGCTCCCAAAGGGCCCCGCAACGACTGGACGGCACGTGCTCGGGAGGTGCGCCCCGCGAAGCGAAAAGGAATCTACGTCCGAAGGTGCCGTGCTGCTGGAGGCAGGTCCGCGGATGCTGTAACGCAGCGCTCCTGCGAACGCTTTTAATGCAACGTATCATATGTACCCAATGATTGTACAGTTTTTTTCTGGCAAGGCGACAGAGATGCACCACTGGAATTCCTAAAACACTTCGGTCAGGAATCCAACTCCTATCGAGCACAACCCTGAGCTGCCGGATGTTATATATCTGACTCTGAGCACCGTGCACTAACACGAAAACTTAAAGTCCGACCGAAAACTTAAAGTCCGACCTCCAATGATTGTACAGGTGTTATCAATGGCATTGTTTTGCACTGCTATGTCTCCCCCCGCCCCCCTTTCTAGGGCTGCGCCGCATCCGTTGACCTAGGGTGGAGACCCCTTTTCCCGTGGCTCAAACATAGGAGAACCAATGCTGTGGGCCTGTTGGCCCCTCTTGGGGGTGCAACAAGGCCTCAAGACGTCTCCAGATGGCCCCGCGACGGCCCAAGACGGCCGCCAGATGACCCAAACGGCCCCAAGAGGGCCCAAGAAGCTCCCAAGACGCCCCAAGAAGGCCCTGAGAGGACTCTCGAAAGCGATTCCAGAAGCCAGAATCATAGATTCCCAATCGGGTTTTGACATATTTTAGCGTTCTCTCGCCTAATACGACTCTCAGAGGTCCAGGACGGCCGACGCAGCCACCCAAATGGCCCCAGCACGGCCCAAAAAGCCCTCAAGAGGGCCCCAAGACGGCCCAAGAGGGCGCCAAGACGGCCCAAAGAGGCCTCCAAAACAAATGGTCCCCAAGACGGCCCAAAAGGACCCCGAGAGAGCCAATGCGGCCTCTGCAGGCCCCCCAGACGGCCTCTGAAGGGACCAGACAGCGCAAGACCGCACCAATACGGCCCAAGACGCTCACACGGGGCTCCGAGAGGCCCCCGATAAACCCCACAGAGGCCCCCCAGAAACTCCCTAAGAAACCTAAATCGCCCCAGGACGGTCCAAGACGTCCCCAAGAGACCCCCAGGAGGCCCTGTAAAAGAACCCCAGGAGTCCCCTGGGAAGGCCGAGGAGGCCTCCACACGACTGGATTGCAAATGCTCCGCACTACTCCGAACAGCCCGAAGGGGCCCCCAAGAAGCCCTCAAGGCGCCCGATGACTTCCACGATGCGCGCAACACGCACTCTGGACGACGCCGAGACGAACGGCGTGCGAAACCCACGCGGCGGCACACGAGCAGGCCAAACCATCTCACACCGACACGCTGCACCAGTTGTATTTCTCACGCGTCCGCAATCGACAGGCCACTCTGGTACGGACGGAGACTTCCAGCAGGCAGGGCACACCAAGCCTGCGTTGCCGCGGTTGGACGGCGGCACTGGATTTCGGGGAATCGATCTCGGCCTCCAAGAGGCCCCCAAGAGCCAGGCCCCACAGGCTCCCAAGAGGCCGCACAACGACTGGACTGTACGTGCTCCGGACGTGCGCCCCGCGGAGTGCGAGGAATCCTCGTCCAGAAATGACGTGTTGCCGGAGGCAGGTCCGCGGATGCTGTAATGCAACGTATCCAATGCATCCAATGACTGCGCAAGTGTAATGTATCACATCATTACAGAATTGGTGCATACTGTTTTGTGTTAAAGTAGTTTGTCTCCCCCCTACCCGCCCTGGAACCACGCCGCAGAGCCGTACCGAATCTGAAGGCCCTCATTCTGGGGCCTCCCGTGAGCGAAAAGCGACATATCTCTGAGCAGGCCTCGCGAAGCCTCGACTGTACGGACCCTCGTCAGCCACAGAAAGCCGCGCCCCGAACCCCTGCGGGCGGCGGTGGCGACCGCGACTACGACGACGCCGAGGGTGCCGCTGCCAGGGTACATTTGGGCAGCGGTGCCCCATGCCCGGGTCGGATCGAACGACAGGGGGGAGGGGTGATCAGCGAATCAGCTCACGAGGCTGGTTCTGCCGCCACCAGCGTGCCGAAGAAAACGCCGCGGAGGCGGAAACGAAACCGGCTGCATGCCCCACTCTCCGCCAGGGCTTGATCCAATTTCAGCACGGACTGCCGTGGCCACGGCTCGGCGGCAGAAACCAGCAGGCCATCGCAACACAAGTCGTTCAAAGTGAGCCTGAGCCCTGGCCCCACCTGGGGGAGCCCATGGCATCGACGATTTCTCTCGAGAGGGGTGCCGAGGCCAACAGGCCCCCCGATCGCACGACCACGACGCCGCCGACGGCGGCGGCGGGGCTCGCTTGCGGCGGCCGCGGCAATAGCCGGGGCAGCCCGGACGGGGCGGCGGCGAGGAGCCGCGGCCGGCTTGGGCCCTTTGAGGCGGCTGCGGCGGCGGCGGCCTGGAGGTCCTCGCCGCGGTCGTCGTCGTCGTCGTCGTCGTCGTCGTCGTCGTCGTCGTCGTCGTCGTCGTCGTCGTCGTGCTGGCCTTCCCCCTCGTGGGGGGTTGCTAAACTCGGCGGGGCTTTCCACATGCCCGTTGGGCTCGGCCACCGCGCAGTGAGCGGTGGAGGCCGCGCCGCGCAGAGCGGCCAGATGCGGCAAGCAGTGACGGGCCCGGCCGCGCAGAGGGCCGCGCCCGACCGCCGCCAGCCTGGCGGCTTGGCACCCTCTGGGGCTGGGCTGCAAAAGTCGTCGTCGTCGTCGTCGACGCCGTCGTCGTCGCCGTCGCCGTCGTCGCCGTCGCCGTCGTCGTCGTCGTCGTCGTCGCCGTCGTCGCCGTCGTCGTCGTCGTCGTCGTCGTCGCCGTCGTCGTCGTCGTCGTCGTCGTCGTCGTCGTTGTCGTCGTCGTCATCGCCGTCGTCGTCGTCGTCGTCGTCGTGGTCGTTGTCGTCCTCGTCGTCGTCGTCGTGGTCGTGGTCGTCCTCCTCCTCCTTCTCGATGTCGTCGCCCATAGCCGCCGCGGCTCCAGAAGGCTCGCGCTAAGAAATCCAGCGGTACGCTCGGCAGGCGCCAAGCGACGCGAGGGGGCTCGCAAGCACGGCCTTGAAGCTCTGCGGCCTCTCCGTTCCCCAAGGCCCCAGAGGGGTTCGGCGGGGGCGGGAGCGGGGACATCCGATAGGGGCGAGGGGAGAAGTGCGGTGGGGTTCACCGCCCATAGACGGAAAGTTCAAGGGGGGAGCAAAGAACATTGGAGTGGGGGGGCCCATCAGATGGGAACTGTCTGTCCCCGCCCGAGGTTGCGCCCCACCTCGGACGGGTCAAGCCAACAGGGCCCCCCACTCCCCGAAACTAGCCAAAAGCCTTGGGGTCTTCGGCATTCGCCGCCCGCTGGGCCTGGCCTTCAGCTCGGGTACTGGAGCACCTGTTGAACGAGAGTCTCCGCTCTCTCACGGGAGCTGAAACCAGAGGCGAACAACGCAAAATCAAACCCGATGCGCGGGGCCACAAAGCTGCTTCGAAAACGGAAGCATGGTGAACACCTTCCCTGAGTCCCCTCCTCACTGTAGGCCGGACCTTCAAAGATCTTCTTTATTTGGCTCAGCGTCTTCATTTGGTGCTGTGAGTGAAGATACTCGCAGAACGTCTGCTATCATACTGCCTGGTGGGATATGCTGGTTCGTTTTTCCTTGTCGTCGCTAAAACGGGAACCAGGTGGTACCATCGTTGAGTATGGGTCTGTCGTAGTCGTTGCGTCTGCCAGCCCCAATCCCAAGATCAAAACAGCTCTGCCGAGCCTTGGTGGCCCTAGATGTGACGCTTCTCCGATCCGCACCCCAACAGACAACGAATAATTGTACGGAAGCTCATGGAACGTGGACGAAGCCACCCGTTCACAGAGAGAATGGCGCCGACATAATGATTGATAGTCCGTCCAACATTTGGTGGTTTTCGTACTGGTATACGTCTAAGCATGTTACGTCGTAACGCTTCGTCGGCGGACGGAGCGTTACGACGTATATGGGGGGCTAGGAACAGAAAGCACGTGGCAGAACCAGACGTGCCGAAGTATATGAGAAACGGGGGGCACAAGCTATCGGGCTAGTTCCAGTTTTGGCGCGTCCGGCAGGGGGGCAACGTTAGAAGAGTTGCACCGTTTGTGGGGGATTGTGGGCTTGGCTCTACAGAAGGATGTTGCCAACACATTTCTCCATGAGCCTGATTTTGTTACCTTCCGGGATAGAGGCCGTTCCCGGCCCCGCGCCCTCCCCTTCCCTCCCAGATGACGTCACGTTCCGCGCCGGCGGCGTCCAAACATGCCTAGGGATGACTGGGGCCAAGTAGGGGCAACCTGTAAGTGGCGATTTGCACCACGACGCTTGTGTACACCACAGTGCTCGCGTGCGCCACAGCACGCGTGCACACCATTGCGCTTTTTTGTACACCGCAACAGCCGTGTGCAACGCAGCACCTGTGTACACCACAGTGCTTGCGCGCGTGCACCACAGCGCCTGTGTACACCACAGCGAATGTGTACATCGCACAATCCATGTGCAACACAGCGCGTCTGTACACCAAGGTGCTCGCGTGCACCGCAGCGCTTGTGCACAACACAACGCCTGTGTATACCACACACACAACATCCGCGTGCAACGCAGCGGTGGTATACACAACAGTGCTTGCGCGCACAGGACAAATACAAGCAACATGTAGGTGAGGATCTGCTGCGGACAGCTAAACACCAAGTAAGATAAGTGCTGGTACTGGAATATGTGATTCCTTCCTCCTTCCGCCTCCTCCTCCTCCTCCTTCTTGTCGTCCCCCTCCTCCTCCTCGTCCTCCTCCTCCTCTTCCTCCCCATCCGCGTCTCTCTCCTCCTCCTCGGTCTTCTCCTCTTCCTCCTCCTCGGCCTTCTCCGCGTCCTCCTCCTCCTCCTCCTCGGCCTTCTCCTCTCCTCCTCTTCTTCCTCCTCCTTCTCCTCATCCTCCTCCTCCTCCCCCTCCTCCTCCTCCTCCTCCTCCTCATCCTCCTCCTCCTACCTCACCCTTCCTTCCCCCGTCGTGCGGGTCGGCGCTGCAGCGCACGTGCGGGTGTCAGTGTGCACTGCAGAGTGGTCGATTGAATCAGTCACTTGGTTTTCGGACGGCCAATTTTGCGGGAGCCTTTTGACGCAGATGGGGAAAGTTAGGACGATGCGGGAGGACTCGTAGGTTCCAGCGGCACTCCTTTTTTGCAAGGGGAGGGATGGACCACGGGATTAGCAAGAGGGGGGCTAGGAGCAGAAAACACGTGCCACAATCAAACGGGCCCGTCGGGCGGGGCGCAAATAAAACAAAGAACTGGCCATGTGGAGCACGCGGGCGCTGTGGTGTACACTGGTGCCGTGTTGCACACGGCTGCTGTGGTGTACGCAGGCGTTGTGGTGTACACAAGCGCTGTGGTGCACGCAAGCACTGTGGCGCACGCAAGCACTGAAGCGCACATTGGTGCTGTCTTGCACGCGGCTGCTTTGGTGTAGAGAAGCGGTGTAATGTACACAAGCGTTGTGGCGCTGTGGTGCAGATCGCCACCTACATGCTGCTGCTACCCGTCCTCGGTCATTCCTAAGCATTCGCAGATGCCGCTGGCGCGAAAAGTGACGTAATCGACCCCTCCCCTCCCCCCAAATGACGGCCGTTATCGGCCGGAATTAAAAAAAAACAGGCTCCATGCGCATGGGGATCCCCGAGCCACGGTCCTCGAGCCGCCATGCTAGGTCGCTGACTTGGGGGGCACGAGGGCGCTCCAAGTTTTTCTCCTCTTCCTCTTCCCCCTCCTCTATTTCTTTTCCTTATAATAAATAACTTCTCCTCGTCGCACCCCGAGCCCAGTTTTTAGGGCCGGCGCGGCGTTTCGCCTGAAACGTCCTCACTTCTTATGACCCTGAATCCTGAAGCTGAAAACTTGGCAACGACCTCGCAGATGGAAGGCGGCACGTTTTCAAAATGTGGCTCTCGCCGCAGCGCCGCGCACACTCGCTTTAAACAATTGCCAACAATTTCACGGATTGATGGCGGCACGTTTTCAACATGTGACTCTCGCCTTAGCGCCGCGTGCACTCGTTTAAACATTTGCAAGAGCTTCACAGATGGAGGGCGGCATGTTTTCAAAATGTGGCTGTCGCCTTTACGCCGCGTGCGTTCGTTTCAAACATGTACACAACACTCACGGATTGCAGGCGGCTCGTTTTCAAAATGGGGCTCCGCGCATTTCCGCCTCTAAATTTCCAAAAGTTTCGCGGGTTCCCCTGATTAGCTTACCACAAATGGTGTTTGGGAACGATTCAAGATTATGCGGGTACAACAATTACGTTGGTTCGCGGTGTTGGAGTCCCAAGAGTCGCGTCCTGGCACGATTTGGGATCGCCAAGACGCAACAATCAGATTGATCCGTGGCGTGGAATCCCGAGAACGATGTTTTGGAATGCTTCAGGGTTTTCAAACTGTTTTCGTTCAGCGGGGCGGTTCCCCAAGCGGAAATGAATCGTTGTAGGGGCCCATGGAGACGGAGCCTGGAGGGAGGGTTTATTCCAACATCTCTGGTGACTCTTGGGTTTACACAAAACTACCTGGCCGCTGCCCGCGCGAACATGCGCGGGCCAGCGCGGCCGCAGGGACGCACTAGCAAACGCCAAGCACTCATCGCAATCGCCGCCGCATGGGTTTTGCAAACCAACTAGCGGGTGGGTGGGTGGGGCGTTTGCAAGAACATGAGAATTGCCAACTCGGTTGTAAAACGGAATTGCGCCACATAGAATGCCCCACAAACATTGTACAACAGATATTGCGCCAGCATGAGGGGGCCCAGCGCCCATTCATTGTACCTGGGTGCGTGACTGAAAAGGGAACCGTGGTGAGGACTATGCTTGTTGCCTTGATGTTGTTGTTGTTGTTGTTGTTGTTGTTGTTGTTGTCGTTGTTGTTGTTCATGTCGTTTGTTGTCGTCGTCCCACCCGCGACCCACTTTCGACCCACCCCGCGACCCACCCCGCGACCTACCCCGCGACCCACCCCGCGACCCACCCCGCGACCCACCCCGCGACCCACCCGCGAGACCACCCGCAACACCGCCCGCGACCCACCTGCGACCCACCCCGCGACCCACCCCGCGACCCACCCCGCGACCCACCCCGCGACCCACCCCGCGACCCACCCCGCGACCCACCCGCGACCCACCTGCGACCCACCCGCGACCCACCCGCGACCCACTTGCGACCAACCCACGACCAACTCTGCGACCCACCCGCGACCCACCCGCGACCCACCTGCGACCCATTTGCGACCCACCCGCGACCCATTTGCGACCGACCCGCGACCCACCCACATTGGTTTAACGAAAAAATCGGCGCCTGCGGCGGGCTTCTCCGGAGTCTCGCAAAATGCCGACGTCCCCGCCGCCCCCTCACTGTTACCCGCATTGGCGGGGTGCACGCATATTCTCATTTCTGAATGAGTATTTGGATCTCCCCCCCCCCCTTGCCCCCGGAATTAACGACTCCCCTTTTCGCGTTGCACTTTGCGTGCGATTCTGCCCCTCCCCCAGGCAGGCCAGCGACCCCCCCCCGCCCCCTGAAAAAACATGCGCGCGCAGTCGCTGCTCAACAATCATAAATCCCCAAAACCCCCTTGCAATAGGAAGGGGCGACATGCACGCGCGCGCTGTCGCGCCCGTCAAAGTTCTTCGCAAACCTTAGGTTTCGCGGAGGTTTCTAATGGAGTGGCCCAAAAAACATGCCAAATTATCCCAGAGAGACCCTACCCAGGAGTTGGAGCCCCGAGGAGAGCAATGTTAGTTGGCATGACCTACGTTCGGGATGGACACAGCCTGAACGTTGACTGCGGTGAGGCATGGGCAGCCTCACATGAAAATGAAATCATGCACCCAATCGTTACGTATCCGAATGACACAGAACAGCGGATGCGACATGGTGCTCGCAATCGCCATCTCCACCGTATTTCACATGTGCCGCCCCAAGCCTATGTCTCGCTAAGTTCTTCAGCGTGCGGGCATTCGCCAGGATGCCGGCATGAACGCTTCATTGCTTGTGCTAACAAATCGCGCCCAGGTGCCCAAAAGGCCATCATTGCCTCATCAGGCACCCACAACGCCCCTGAAGACCCTACGAAGAACCAAGCTGTCGGACCTATCCGCCAGCTCTTGGGGCTCTGCTCGCAACGGAGTTGCTTTCCAACACCTGCGCCTCCTCGTCGACGTTCACCTCTTTCCGGGGGTGGTCGGGTCGCCCCGGACAGCCGCTGGAGGCGTGGGTTATCACCCGAACACAAAGCCGTGTCGCAACGCAACGGAAATCCCAACGCATCGGGGGGAGAATTGTCGGCCTCCGGGGACCCCTTCCTGGCCCGAGGGATCATCGACAACGACGCGCAACTCGGGATGAAACACCAGTCTGAGAAGGGGTCCCAGAGAAGGGGCCGCTTTTGTTGGCTCGGCTTCGTTTGCATTTTTGGTTCGCCCCCCCCTTCCGGGCCCCCTTCCGGGCCAGGGAAGGCCGCCGACGCTGGCGCTGTTTCGCGAGCGCCGCCAGGCCGCCGCGCAAGTCGGTGGGCCAACCGAACCGAGACCCTCCGCAGGCCAAAGCACCCCGAACCATAAGATCATTCGAGGGCCAGGACGCACGAATAACATCCAACAAACACGAAGAACATCAAAGTACCGTCCCCGAACCGACCTCGATCTTTTACCTCGGTCCGACGGCATGCGGTCGAGCTGCTGCCAAAAGGAGCGCCAATTCAGAGACGAAACCCCGCGTTGCCCTCAAAAGCGCCCGGGTGCACGATGAGCGTTTGGGGAACAGCCGTGAGGGTCCTCTTGCAATCGCTCGGACGTCCACTTTCCCCTTGTGTTGCTTCGTTTCGCGCGTGTTTTCTGTCTCAAGGTGAGCCTGGATGCCCCACGGTGGTCCAGAGTTCCTGACGCTGGCCTCGCCTGAAACACACAGAGACACAGAGACACAGAGACAGAGACAGCCACGGACACAGACACAGACAGACAGACAGACAGACACACACACACAAACACGCACACACGACCATGCACACACACACAACACACACACACACACGCACACACACACACACACACACGCACACACACGCATACACACGCACACACACGCACATGCACACACACATACACGCACGCACACACGACCATGCACACACACAACACACACACACACGCACACACACGCACACACACGCACACACACACGCGCACACACACGCACACACACAAACACACACGCACGCACGCACGCACACGCACACACACACACATGCACACACATGCACACACATGCACACACACGCAACACACACGCATACACACGCACACACACACACACACACGCACACGCACACACACACACACACACACACGCACACGCACACAACACACACACACAAACACACACACAAACACACACACGCACACACACACGCGCACACACACGCACACACACACACACACACGCAGGCACGCACGCACACGCACACACACACATGCACACACATGCACACACATGCACACACGCACACACACACGCATACACACACGCACACACACACACACACACACACACGCACACGCACACGCACACGCACACGCACACACACACACACACCCACGCACACACGCACACACACACACACGTCCGAGCGATGCTACGTCCTGAGGAACAGCGAGCCCCTTCCGAACCCGAACTGCTCCTTACTGTGGTCAGAGACCAAGGAGGCAGCGGCGAGCGAGCTTGACCTCGTCGGCCCAATCGCCAGCCTCGCGCTCCGCTGGCAGCTCCGGCCAACGGCCGCTCGCGGAAGCCGGAGGCAACACTCGCTCTGGAACATGGGGAGAAAGGGGAGGCGAGAAAAAATCTACGGACGACTTCTGTGCACCGTACCGCGTTAGCGTCTCCCTGAGGCGTCGTCGATCCTCAAGCAAGCAATTGTATGGTGCATAGTTTTCCGGCCCTCAGGGCCGAACATGTATTCACGGTGCATGGGCGCCGCCCTGGCCGAATGGGAGGCGGGGGGCTGGACGGGAGGGGAAACGGGAAAGGAGAGAGAGGTTGAGAGGAGGAGAAGGCCGCACCACCGAGTGCAGCGCCACCCGTGAAAAAACGCCGGCGTGCAGCACCGAGCAGAGCTGCTGCGCCGCGCGCGTAGACATTGTTTCTGCCGTGCAGGGCGGCGTGCCGAGCGAGCTACGCCTCCGAGCCCTGGCCTGGCACTTCCCGGGCTGCCCCCCCGCCCGATGTCTGCCTATATGCGAGAGACAACCGCGCGGGGCATTCACGCGCCCTTGCCTCGGAGCATCGCATCTGCACCCAGCCAATCGGGCAGCCACGATCCGCAACGACGCAGACGACAACAACGACGACGTCGGCACCTCCCATCCGAACTGGAGGCCATCGGCCACACCAGGGCCCCAAGGTTCCCGGGCCACGCCGACCGGCTCGATCGATCCCAGGCACTCGGCAGGCTGGAAGCCCAGGGATGGCCCGAAGGCCCGAGGGGAAGTGAGGGCCCCAGGGGGGTCCAGGGGGCCCAGGGGTACCAGAGCAGAGGCGTCAACTACCTCTCCCCGCCCCTCCCCCTCCCCCTCCCCACCGCTTCCCCCTTCCCCTCCCGTCCGTAGCCAATTTGGCGCACAACCTCATCCAACTGGGGGCTCAGCGCCTCCGGGTTAGCTTGGACAACGGTGATCTGGGGTAACTTTCGCAAACTTTCAGGTACGGGCTTGCCTACCGATATGGAACCTCTCCCAAGACGTCTCTGCAGCTGCAGTCACAATTCGTGTCGCCGCAGGGCCGTTCTCGTCCTTGGACGACATGTGACAATCACAAGAGGAGCAGTCTCATCTGCTGTCCAGAGTCAGTGGGGGCGACCGCGAGCCTGCCCGACGGCCCCGTTTCCCTTAATTTTGAACTCGGATTATGGGAAAACGCGTTTCCCGAAATTCGGAATTCGCCTTATGGGAAACACAATTCCACCGGTTGAGTGTACATTTTTTTTTTTTTTTTAAAGAAAAAACGTTCCACATACTCTGGAATTGTGGGAAACACAATTCCAGCCCATTGAATGCGGTTGTTCATTAAGAAACTGCGTTTCCCATATTTCGGAATTCGAATTCTGGGAAATAGCGATTCCCGAAATTCGGAATTCGAGTTATGGGAAACGCAATTCCAGCCCATTGCGCGCGGTGTTTTCCAGGTTCAATTCGTTTCCCATATTTCGGACTTCGATTTCTGGGAAACAGCGTCCCCCGAAATTCGAAATTCGAATTGTGCAAAACGCGATTCCAGCCCTTGGAGTGCGGTTCTTCAAAAAGAAATTGCGTTTCCCAGAATTCGGGAACATGGGAAACGCAACTCCGGCCCATCGAGTGCGGTTTTTCAAATGAAAGACTTGCGTTTCCCACAATTCGAATTTCGAATTCTGGGAAACCACGTTTCCCGAAATTCGGAACTCGAATTATGGGAAACGCAATTCCAACCCATCGAGTGCGGTGTGTCAGGGAAACTGCGGCTCCCCTAATTTGGAATTCTTGGAAACGCAATTCCAGCCCATTGAATGCGGTTTTTTTAAAAAACAAATTGCGTTTCCCACAATTCGGAATTCTGGGAAACGCAATTCCAGCCTATTGAGTGCGATTGTTCAAAAGAAATTGCGTTTCCATAATTCGGACTTCGAATTCTGGAAACCGGCGTTCCTGGAAATTCGGAATTCGAGTCATGGGAAACGCAAATCCACCCCATTGAGTATGGCGTTTCAAAGAAAATTGCGTTCCCCATAGTTTCGAATTCGAGTTCTGGGAAATTGCGTTTCCCGAAATTCGGAGTTCGGGTTATGGGAAACGCACTTCCAGCCCTTGGAGTGCGGTGTTTCCAAGGAGAACTGCGTTACCCATAATTCGGAATTATGGGAAGCGCAATTCCAGTCCATTGAATGCGGTTTTTCAGCGGAAATTGCGTTCCTATAATTCGAAATGATGGGAAACGCAATTCCGGTCCATTGAGTGCGGTTGTTCATTATGAAAATGCGTTTCCCAAACATCGGAATTCGATGTCTGGGAAATCGCGTCTCCCGATATTCGGAATTCGAAGTATGGGAAACACAATTCAACCCCATTGACTGCGGTTTGTCAACAGAAATTGTTTTCCCATAGCTCGGAATTCGAATTCTGGGAAGTCGCCTTCCCCGAAATTCGAAATTCGAATTATGGGAAACGCAATTCCAGCCCATCGAGTGCGGTTGTTCAACGGAACTTGCGTTTCCCATAATTCGGAATTATGGAAAGCGCAATTTCAACCCATTGGGTGCGTTTCTTCAAAAGAGATTGCGTTTCCCATATTTCGGACTTCGATTTCTGGGAAAACGCGTCTCCCGATGTCCGAAATTCGAAATCTGGGAAACGCAATTCCAGCCCATCGAGTGCAGTTTTTTTTCAAAGGGATTTGAATTTCCCATCATGCGAGATTCGAAGTATGGGGAGCGCGTTTCCCGCGCAATGTGTCATTGGGGCAGTCGTCCGGGGCTGCGTTTCCAATACTTCGCCCTTCTCGAATCATTGAAATATGGAAAACGCAAACCCGGACGGCAATCCCTCTGAGGGTCGGGAAAAGTATGCACCGTACCATTCCTAGGTCGAAGAATGACAACGCCTCTGGAGACGCCAACGCGGTACGGTGCGTGCAAGTCGTCCGTGGAGAGGAGATGCAAACAGAGGTGTGCCCCAACTCGGCGAAGCGCAGCTCGGGCGAAACAGAAACGGGCGAAACGCAAACTCGGGAGAGAAAGCGAAACTGGGCGAAGCACAAATTGGGCAAAACGACGCGAGGCGAAGAAAACATCGGGCGAAGTGAAACCCTGACGAAGCGCAGCTCGGACAAGGCGAACCTCGGCGAAGCGAAACTCCAGCGAAGCGAAAACCAGTCGAAACGCAGCCCGGGCAAAGCGGGACTGGGCGAGGACAGGTTCGGGCCAAGTAAGGGTCGAAACTAAAGTGCATCCCTCCTCCTCCTCCTCCTCCTCCGCCTCCGTCCAACCCTCTTCCCAAACTTCTCTCCATGCCTTGCTGGCCCATGCCTCCCCCGCACAAGGCAAGATCTGATGATGAGAAGGGGGAAGCGAGACAGGAAGAATCATCTCCCTCATCTGTTCCCCGCTCTCCCCCACTCTTCCCTCCCGACCCCCGACCCACCCCCCTCTCCCGCTGCTCCTTCGCCCAGCTGCTATCCGTCCTCTCCCGCTGCCCCACCCGTCGCACCACTCCGGCTGGCCCGCTGGGGCCACGGCCCATGCCCTTGCCCATCCCGGGCATGCCCGGGGGGGGCATGCCCGGCATACCTCGGCGTGGGGAGAGCAGGGCGGGTGACGCGGGGCGGGGGGAGATTGCTGCCTCGGGAGCGGGGGTCCAGGGAGGCGCGCGACGTCGACACCGACCTCAAGGACAGCCGCGGGAGCACTGCGGCCACAGATCACGACCCTGGCTGAAGGCAGTGCCCCGAACATGTCGGGCGCGCCAGAAGGGGGGGCCACGAAACGGGGGAATCACACATCATGGCCCGACACACGTGCGCGGACGAAGGGAGGGCAGTGGACATGCTGAAAGAAGAAGGCGAACACGAATATGAACGTTGTTATTCATACGAATAGAAAAACTAACAAACAATACTGAGAAGCCTGTTAGCCGTACTAAAACTAACGATAGTATTAATAACGCAGTAATGCAATAGTAGTAAATCTACTATGACTGATATGCTATTAGTAGGCAAGCAGCAATAACAACTGTACTACTTGTAAGAGGGCAATTCATACGACTGAGAATGAGACTAGGAAGAATGGCAAGAAGAAGAAGAGCGTGTTACGATACATGGGTGAGGTTATGCTTCCCGCCATGATATCTCCCCACTAATCCTCCCCTTCCCCCTTCCCTCCTTCCAGTGGGCCCGACCACAAACACACTCACCCAGATTTCGATTATTACCTAACAGCGTTTGCTGATAGGTTTCTAGTAGGGTCAAAAGAAAGCATCATGACTCCTCAGGGGGGTCTGGGCGGGTGCCGGGGAGGAGAACCGGGAATCGTTTTTCGCCAACAGTCACACACTTCGTGCTCTTCGACCTCCCAGAACTCCATTCCCGGGCCACATTCTGGAGAACCGGGAACAGAGCCGGGCTCGCTTTTCGCCAACAGTCACACACTTCGTGCTCTTCGACCTCCCAGAACTCCATTCCCGGGCTACATTTTGAGTGCCCGGAGCCAACTGTAGGCCACTTCGTGCTCTTCGAGTTCCCAGAACTCCATTCCCGGGCCACATTTTGGATGCCCGGAGCCAACTGTAGGCCACTTCGTGCTCTTCGATTTCCCAGAACTCCATTCCCGGGCCACATTTTGGATGCCCGGAGCCAACTGTAGGCCACTTCGTGCTCTTCAAGTTCCCAGAACTCCATTCCTGGGCATGATTTTGAATGCCCGGAGCCAACTGTAGGCCACTTCGTGTTCTTCTAGTTCCCAGAACTCCATTCCTGGGCCACATTTTGAATGCTGAGGCAGGCTGATGCTGCGGCCGAGGCAGGCTGAGGCTGAGGCAGGCTGAGGCTGAGGCCGAGGCTGAAGGCAGACTGAGGCTGAGGCTGAAGCAGACTGAGGCTGAGGCTGAGGCAGGCTGAGGCTGAGGCTGAGGCAGGCTGATGCTGAGGCAGGCTGAGGCTGAGGCTGAGGCTGATGCAGGCTGAGGCTGAGGCAGGCTGAGGCTGAGGCCGAGGCTGAAGGCAGACTGAGGCTGAGGCTGAAGCAGGCTGAGGCTGAGGCTGAGGCAGGCTGAGGCTGAGGCAGGCTGAGGCTGAGGCTGAGGCAGGCTGAGGCTGAGGCTGTGACTGCGACTGCCGTTGCCGCTGCGACTGTCATCGCGAATGCGACTACGACTGTGAGAACAGCAGAATTCTACAACTGGATTTTCATCTGAATCTTAAGGGGAATGCTTTCAGATATGCTTCTACATATCGCTGTTAGGTTGCTTTGCCGGGATAATTATGTTTTTTTTGTTTTCTCTCTCTCTCTCTCTCTCTTCCCCCCCAGAAGAGCAACAAACTGCACGAACGTGAACTTTCGGAGTCCGCCCGGGTTTCTTGGATCGGCGCTGGACCCCCCCTTCCTGGCGCGCGGAGCCCGCCACAGGCAGCGCCAGTGAGCCGTCGTCCGCCTCGAGTGCCATCTCGAAGGCAGGCAGAAAGAGACGCAAGAGCGAGAGAGTGAAGGCGTGCCCACGCCCCCTCCATCCCATGGCCCGTTGCCCCAGTCCGGAGCCACAATTCCACTGGGAATGCTGGCTCCGGACGGTGCATAGACGCACCGTCTCTTAGCTATCCTAGCAGGGCCCCCCCCCGCCCCGTCCTCCCCACCCCACCCATCTCCCTGAGCCACTCAACTGTCACCACCTTTCTCTCCCGCACCGCCCTTACCCTCCTCAGCTTCCCTCTCCACCCTACCCTCGCCATCCCTCCCTCCCCCACGCGTCCCACCACCGTCCCTCTCGCCTCCAGTCTCTCTCTGTCTCTCTCTCTCTCTCTTGATTTCGGGTGCGCCACGGCGCTCTCTGCCCAAACGAATGACTAAAGGGTCGTCGTGCTGACCCCAACGAATGCAAACCGCATGTGATATGTCATGTCTGCTCGTGCGACTGAGTGAAAATGTAGGGCATGCGGCAACGGACAACTCTAGTGTCCGCTCTTCTGCGTGAGACGCCTACCCTCCTGGCTCCTCCCTCCCTTCCCTCTGCGCCTCCGTGTTCTGCCCTGGAAGGGGGGAGAGGGGGGAGAGGGGGAGGAGGGGGAAGGAGGGACGCGGGAGGAAGGACGATGACGGATAGAGAAAGAGGAGGAAGAGGTAATAAGGGAGGGATGGAGAGAGGAGGGAAGGAGGAGTGAGGTGGGAGGAGGAAGGAGGAAAGATGACTAAGGAGGGAGGGAGGAAAGGGGGGAGGGAGGAGGAGGAGGAGGAGGAGGAAAGAAGGGAGGAGGGAGAGGGGGAGAACATATGGAGGGGAGGGGAGAAGAAAGAGGAAGGTGAGAGGGGGGAGCCCATCCCCCCGGATGGGGCGGCACCTGGCGGCATGCCGGGCGGGGGCATCATCGGCGGCATCCCCGGGGGGCGCACGGGGAAGCCGGGTGGCAACGCGGCTCCTGTCGCGGCCGCCACGCCCCCAGTAGAGGAGGAGGAGGAGGAGGAGGAGGAGGAGGAGGAGGAGGAGGAGGAGGAGGAGGAGGAGGAGGAGGAGGAGGAGGAGGAGAAGGAAGAGGAGGAAGAGCAGGAGAATGAGGAGGAGCAGGAGGAGGAGGAGGAGGAGGAGGAGGAGGAGGAGGAGGAGGAAATGGAGGAAGAGGAGGAGGAGGAGGAAGATGATGAGAAGGAGGAGGAGGAGGAGACGACGTACCCGTGAAGGTCCTTCCGACCGCCGGCCTCGACCTCAGCAAACGCCTGAACATCGACAGAGGGAGAGTGGGTTCCTGCTGGGTGGCGCCTGGGTTCTTTTTCGGCCTCCCGAGGGGCGGCGAAACCCTTTGCCACTTCCGCCACCAGCAGAGCCCAAAATATGCCGCTCGAATCAGACCATTTGTGAAACAGATCGTCGCCAGTGAGAGGCATAAAAAGAATATAAGCAATCCAAATAGAAGCAATCCAGCCCCCAGGCCGCGACCCCCCACCACCACGGGAGAGAGCCAAGAGGCACAGAGGGACTGCGAGCCGAGTCGCAGACTTCGACATCGGAGAGAGCGTGATCCATCGCCGCTTTACTGTGGAAAATTCCCCCCCTCTTCCTCTGGAACCCGGGGGTCTCCCCCCCCTCCAAAAATCCCCCCCCCCCCCCCCCCCTGCTGGACCCCCCTCCCTCTCCCCCCCAAAACCCCCCGCCTCCCCTAACGCCCCTCCCCCCCCTCCGGCAAACCGGGGAGGGGGGTCACTACCAGTTCGAGCCCCCCCCCCCCTGTGGAAAACGGGGGGTTCACTACCGGTTCGAGCACCCCCCTCCTTCAGAAAACCGAGGGGGGGTCACTACCGGTTCGAGCCCCTCCCCCCCCTCGAGAAAACCGGGGGGGGGGGGGGTCACTACCGGTTCGACCCCCCCCCTCCTCCCTCCAGAAAACCGTGGGGGGTCACTACTGGTTCGAACCCCTGCCCCCCTCTTCTTCCCCCCCACGCTCACCGCCAGCAAACGACTCCGGGGTCCCTACCACCGTCCACACCACATTCCCCACTGCTGTCCTCAGCACCACTGTCCTCACCACCAGTCCCCACTGTTCCCACCACCGTCCCCATTGTCCCCACCAGTGCCCCCACCACTGTCGCACTGTCCCTACTGTCCCCGCCACTGTTCCCACCACGGCCCCACTCTCCCCAATTTCCCCACGGCCTCAACCACTGTCCCACTGTCTCCACTGTCCCACTGTCCCCGCCGCTGTCCTACTGAGCTGTCCCACTGTTCCCGCCACTGTCCCCACTGTCCCCACTGTACCTCTGTCCCATTGTCCCACCGCCGTCCTCGCCACCCCCATCACCACGGTCCCCACCACTGTCCCACTGTCCCCGCTACTGTCCCACTGTCCCCGCCGCTATCCCACTGTGCTGTCCCACCGTCCCCACTGTCTCCACCACTGTCCCTTTGTCCCCACTGTCCCCACCACTTTCCCCACTGTACTACTGTCCCACCCCTTTCCCCACCACCGCCTTCACCACTGCTCCCGCCAGTACCGTCTCCACCACTGTCCCACTGCCACACCAGTGTCCCGCTGTCCTCTCGCCACTGTCCCCACCACCACCACCGTCCCCACCACTGTCCGCACCACTCTGTCCCACCGTCCCCGCGCCACTGTCCCCACCACCACCGTTCCCACCACTGTCCCAGCATCCCCACCAATGTCCAACTGTCCCGAGGGGCGGGAATCGTTTGCCGGCGGCGGTTTTCGAGGGCGGGGGTGGTTCGAACCGGTAGCGACCCCCCCCTTTGCATGACAGACCGGGGGGGGGGTGTTCGAACCGGCAGTGCCCCCCCCCCCTGGTTTTCGAGGGGGGGGGACGGGTTGGGAACCCCCAGTGACCCGTCCCCGTTTGTCCGCCAGCGGTGGAACACGCTCTTTCCGACATCGCATTCCACGTCCAGCTCTGCGGGAGTCCTCGACCGCATTAAGCAGACGCATCAGGTGCCACGACCAAGCCTCTCCCTTCCAGCAAGTCCCACTCCAACCCCACCCAAATCGAAAAACAGTCAGTAAAAAGGGAGTGCTAGCTGTCGCTCCATGGCGAGCTTTGCGCCTCTGATGTCAAACGCACGCGTCAGGGACATCGGCGTGTTCTGTGCGAGATCCTTGGCTTTGTGGTACATATGGAGGCGGGCGCCACGGCGCGGAGACATTCTGTGCGCGTGAGGTCGGCACCCTCGCATTCGCAGTCTGTATCCCATCCCCGGCCTAGCAGCGTGAGTGGGGCGCGTGGAACATGGCGCCTCCTCCAAGCCTGATGCATGGCGAGGTGATGGAACATTCGAGGGCGTCTTAAGTAGTGTGAAATTTCAGCGGCCTGATGGCAGCCCCATATGCATGTAGTTGGCGGGTTGTTCATCTGCAGCTTGGGCGTGGTCGTCCACCCGCCGCAGAGAGTCTCGAATCTGCTCCAATGCCAGGCGGGCTTGAGCTAAGCGATGCAGGTCTTTCAGATTTCCCACCATCGCGCAACCGACCTCCGCCCCCCAGGAGGAATGATCTGCCGCGCTAGCAGACGCTTGCCGAGAGTAATATGGAAGGTGTCAGGATATGCATGCACACGAAGGGAGCGGGCAACATGCGTTGTGGGTGCGGCCGGCGCGACTGGCCCAGGGCGAGGATTGCGTGCTCGCGCCCAGCCCGAAACGCCTGTCGCCATCCTTCGGTGTCATGGAAACGGGATGGAGGAAGCCTCGTGCGCTCCAGGAGTTGTGCTATCGAGAAGGGCGCTTCCAGCAGGGGGCATAACTTGCCTGCAGTGAAGCGAATGATCGTGGCATTGTCTCGCGCGTATTCTTTCAGACTGTGCAGTGCGCGTTGCCAGACATGGTTCATCGCGCGAAGAGAGGCGAGCCAGCAGGTGGCCCATTCTAGCAGAGCAACAGATGATGGTGATCTAGCAAGCAGAGACGGGAGGGCATTCAGATCGGCTGGACTGAGACTGTTCGGCGGGAGCCTGAGCAGCTTGTGAAGCGCCAGATGCTCAAGCTTGCAAGCCATGGCAGGGCTGGGGAAAAGCTGGGCAAGATACGACATAATAGAGAGAGCGGTGGCGTCGTGCAGAATAGCAAAGACACTCGGCGCAGCCCCTGCGAATCGGAATGCAATCGGCCTCGACCACCACTTCTCCGCAGCAGTTGCCCAAACATTCCCTGGCGTGGAAGCGGTCCCATCTCGACACCTAGGTGCGTGGTGTGGCCCGCAAAATTAAAGTTGCTCCAGTGCGGGATCCAACTCCGGAGTTCGTTTCGGATCTTGGCCTGGACTTCGGCCGTCCATTCGGTCCGCAGCGGGGCCAGAACGCATTTCGCCGCCTGGAGTTTGAGAACAGAAAAACGTGTCATGTCCAGAAGCACATGTGAGACTCCTACCAGGTCACGAAGGCGTGGCATTACCATTCCGACGTCGTCCGCGCACCCGTCAAGAGCGCCCTTGCGATGCCTCGCCTTCGGGGGCCCCTTGGCTGCACGCAGGCGTGTAAGGACAGGGTCCATGGCGAGGGCCCAAAGGGACTCAGATAAGGGGCATCCTTGGAGCACTCCCGAGCAAAGATGGGAAAGGAAGACAGAACGGTTTTGGATCCTGGCAAAACCTCTGGGAAGGAAGTACAACGCTTGAATAAAATGCCGTACCACTGATGGAAGTCCCACCCTACTCAAGATCGCGAACAGCCACTGATGGCCCAGGGACGGGAACGCCGCCGCGACACCGTCGGCGGCAAAGATGGGGAGGTCCAACTCGGCTTCAGGAGTGATGCTGGCCTTGCGTGCCTCCGAGTCCAGGGTGGTGATGTTGGACAGGAAGCTGCGTCCTGGGATAAAGCCTTGGTAGGCCTCATGAGTGCGCTCTTGAGAAACCTGACGGATTTGAATGTTAGTGGCTGATGCCGTATGCTTAGTGTCGGCGTTCCCTGGGTATCTTCCAGTTCTGATCCTTTGGAGAGGAAGGCGAAGAGGCTATAATGTAGTTCCAAGGGCACTGGGCGCCCACCGTAGAGGTGAGCCATGAGACGATGCAAGACTGGCTGGCTGTTCGGGTCGAGCTTTCCATGGCGACTGCGAAAGTTGATCGGGGCCAGGGGCAGAGCGTCTAGCATGAAGAAGAGCTCGACGAAGCTCTGCTTCAGAGTGTAGTCTAAAATGTAGAGAGGCTTTCTGTGGAGTGCCTTTGTCGAGATACTCCTGCAGTGCCTGATCATTAACTGTTTTGGCTCCGAATATGGGTTTCCAGTGAGAGATGAGGGCAGCGGCAATCTCATCGGGGTCTCTAGCTGTAGCCGGCGAATCCCGGATGCTTTCAGCGCGGACCCCCGCGAGGACAAGACGACAAGTCTTGGGGGGGCACAGTGCGCAGGTTGGGGCGCCTCTTGCGCATGCGGGCAGCTCGTCTCTCGTCCTCCGCCGCAGCCCCCTCCCCTTTGGATGCCCTGCTTTCGGCAGGCCTGGCCTCCACCTGCCCGCGCTCGTAGTTGGCGACGCGCATGACGAGGGCGAACTCGCCCCTCTCGCAGAGCTGCGCGACGCCGTTGACGATGTCAGCGAAGCGCGCGCCGTCGACGGCGGCGGCGTTCAACGTCTGCGCCTCGGGGATGTCGCTGCGCCAGATGCATCGAGAGATCGCCCGACGCGCGATGAGCCTGCCCCCATGGGAGCGAGCGCCCTTCGCGGTGATCGCTAGTCGTTGAAGTCCATCGCGCACGTGCCATGCCGCCTCTGACATGAACTCCTTCATGCGTCGCCAGTGCTAGACCGCAAGAAATCGATCAAGCGGGGCTGCCTCTACTGATTGTCCAAGAACCTTTCCCCTTTCCATAGCGAGGGTCTCGAAGGACCTGCTGAGGAAAACTTGCATTTTCATCGCGTCCAACTCGGTCTCGCAGGGGCAATGTGATCGGCGCGTGGTCGCTGAGTCTGGAACCAGAGATGGCTGCCGCATCCACGCCCACTTCTGCTGGCAGTTCCACATCAAGAAGACTACTGTGCAGGTGTGCCAATGAAGATGATGTCCAAAATTGCCGCTGTGGCTGAGTCTCTGCAGTCGTGTGTTGGGCAATCTGTAGTAACCTCAGTAACCATGGGAAAGAGACGCCCCCAGGAGCTTTGGAGTGGTTGAGGACCCCAGCTGCGTGCACTTGAGACTGCGCCAGGAACGACAACTTCATTGACTGGGTCGGCGTAGCTGCGCGTTGGGCCAGTCTTGACATGGAAGCCCCCTGCTGCAAGAAATGCCCTCCGAGTAGGATCTTGTGGGCTCCACTGCGCCAATTGTCACCATTTCGATTGAATCCCGCTTTGCGAACTAGCATCGATGTCGAAGTTATGGATGTTCATCAACTCCATGGCGAAGTTCCCCCTCTCGTTGGAGATGGTGAGCAGCGCGGCTCTTCCAGCGCAAAGGGCCTGGCGTTGCAAATGAACATGCAGATTCTCTGGGCCCCGAGGGTCTAACGGGACAAGGTTTGCTGCGTCGCCAGCTTTCTGAAACAGGTGGTTGTAGAAGATCTTGTATGGGCGCGGGTACGTGGCGAGGGCAAGTAGTTAACTTGTCCAGCGCGCGACACTCCTGAAGCAAAATCACTGCGCGCCTGCGCATGAAAGATGAGAGCTCGTTGAGCTTGGCCGTCCTGCGGTTCGACTTTATAGCAACGCAAACTACGTGCATTCCATGTAATGATTGCGCCGTTGCGCCGCTCGTACTCAGATGGCCAAGGCGGCCATGTCCTGCTTTATAGACCACGCAGACGTATCCACGCTAGAGACTGCCTGTCCAAATGCAACCACCACTTAGTGGGCGTCCTGGATGATGCGCTGCAGCCGCTTAGTTTGTAATTCCAATCGTGCTTGCTTCGGGATTTGTCGGAGCCGGCGTGCGCCGGGGTGTTGACACCACCTGTGTCGTAACCGGTGAATGTTCTGAAGCCAGCTGATGTCATGAGGGCGCGGAAGAGCGCCATTGCCCTAGCTGGGGCTGCAGCTCCTCCGCGAACTTGTAAATGAGATCTCCGTTGGGGAACGTCACCGCGAAGAATGAGCTGATCAGTAGGAACGCCAGAAGCCGCAATCCACTCTGACAGCGCTGCCTCGATGGCTGCTGGCGACATTCCTCGCGGCGCGCCGATGCTGAAGACCGTGGGGTCAGGGGCTCCATCCCATTTTGCAATCCGTTGGACATCAAAGGGGGCGGATGCTTCTGCCTATCGTCAATGTCTGCTCCAGTGCTTGCATATGCTGTCGCGTGCGCTCTTGATCTGCCTCGGCCTTGTCTGCTCTGGGATGCAGCTCATGGGTGCTCTTGCCGCGCAGCTCGAGGCGCGCCGCATTCTGCTTGCCGGTTGCCAGGACTTCACGCGACTGCACGGTGAAGGCCTGCTGCTGCTGTGCGAGATGGGCGAGTTTGCCGCAGCCGTGAGTTGAGCCGTCGCGGGTGCAATCTGAGCCTGGTCCATCTCAACCAGTTTTCGTCCCAGGTCTGAAAGATCTGCGCGTGGAAGGAGGAGAAGCAGCATCTCCGGGAGTGGGCGGGCCACCAGTCGGCGCGGCACTCCCAGCAGTAGCTGCGCATTTGTCAGGAAACGAGGGCAAGAATTCCAACTCCCGAGCAACTTGTTGTTTAGCTCGCGGAAGGAGAAGGACGCTTTCAGGCCCGGGCGGTCTAGCTGGCCCCCCCACTTGATCCTGCGTGCCTCTGACATGAGGAGGCATCCGCTGCTGCTTGCCATGGGTCTCTTTCATTGAGCGCGTCTGCGCGTGATGCCGAAGGTCGAGATGAGCGGGTAGCTGCTCGAAGAGGCTCGCGTCTGTCATCCCGCCGGCGCCGATCTCGCCCTCGATCGTCGCGTTCGGGCCGCCTGTATTTGTCTCTGCGATTTCTATGTCTTCTTCTGCGCCTTCTGTTAGAACCACTGCGGTCGCCCCCGCTCCTGCTCTCAGAGTGACATGCATCCTGCCGTCGACGATCACTGGGGCGAGAATTACGTGTCATATCCGTCTGGTGAGTGCGACATGCCGCTGTCTGACGCTGCCGTGGCACCTCGGTGAAAGGGCGACTGCGCAGCCTGCCTCCAGGTGAACGGTCCAGCCCTGATCCAACAGGCCGCGTCGCAACTGGGGGTGGCGGGCGAATGGGGGGGGGCGGAGCCAGATCGATTCAGGATCTGCCTCGGCGCGATCAGGGAGATCACGGAGCGGAAGCCAACGACGCAACCCGCGACGCTGGACCGCGAATGCGTCGCGCCCTTGCGCGCGCGGGATATGAAAGAAGATTGATGAGCTCCTGTGGATTGTCGGGGCCCGCTCCGCTGAGGCAGTGGACTGGGCGCCATCTGGGCCTTGTGCCAAAATGGATTGACTCAAAATGGCCACGGGAGGAGAAGGGGAGGGGGGGGAAGGGGGGGGGCGAGGAGGGGGGGGGAAGAGGAAGAAAGAGGAGGAAAATGGGGGGAAGAGGAATAACACGACGAGGAGGAAGAGGAGGAGGGGGAGGAGAAGGAGGAGGCGGAGCAGGAGGAGGAAGAGGGAGGGAAAGAGGGGGCGAGAGAGGTGGGGGGGGGCGGGCCCCCCCCCCCCCCACACGCACACACAGCAGCGCGCCCCCTGGCGCGGCCGCCGCCCTCAGACCTCCAACGCGTTAGATTTCGTCGCGAACTTACATTTCCGACGATCGTATTTGTGCAATCCCACCGCTGTCCTATATGTCGAACTCTGGGCTCCGTTGTAGGGCGGCGAGGACTACGCGCGCCCGCTGCCGCTGACCGGGCCCGCGATGGGCCCGGGCGCGGCGCGCGTGCTGCCCTGGCCAAGCCGACGGGCGCATGCGCTGCCCCTGGGCCCAGGATGGGCCTGGCCAGCGGCGGTGGCTATGCATGCGCATTCTGGATGGGCCCTCATAGCGGCACGATGAAGGGAAAAAGGGGGGCAGGAGTTGACGGTGGCAACTCTTTTTTCGGGCGGCGGTTCCGGGCGCCCTGGCTGGGGGCCCCTGCCGCTCCCGAGAGCCTGCCGCTCAGCAGCGGCCGAGCGCCTGAGCCCGCATGGCATCGGACATCGGGGGGTTCAGGGGGATTCACTTACGCGTAGGCAACTGCACGGGGGCGCATCCTCGATGGGCCTCAATGGCGGAGCAACTGCGGAAATGGGAGAAGGAGGAGGTGGCGGTGAAGCTCCTCCTTTTTTTTCCAAATGGCAATTTTGTAGCCCCTGGCCCGCAGCCCCCACCTCTCCAAGGAAGTCGATGGCCCCCCACGCGACTGGGGCGAGACACCAATGGGGCGGGGGGAGAAGGCCTCGAGGTGAGAGGAGACCGAGGCCCCACCAGGACGTTGCGAACGTCGGGGCCCGTCCACCATTGCACCTCGCTCCTTCCCCCCCTTTCCGCGGGCCGTCGCCGCGCCCGCCGCCGCGCGCGCGCGGCCCGAGAGGCGCGCGCTCGAAACCCTGCCCATCCCCTGGAAGCTCTCGCCTGCAAGGAATAGGCGCAGCACGCAAGCCAGAGAAGCCCCTGGAGGCCATGGGGGGAAGTGCGGATTGCGTAAGGCGCTTCTGTCGAACTATCATGCCCCCCAAATCGCCGCGCGATTCGGGGTCCGAGAGAAACCTCCCCCATCCCTCTGGTAGGTTTGCGCCCCGGCGCTTTCACGGAGCATTTAAACATCGCGCGCCCTTGCCGGCGACTTCTCGGGGCGACGCGCCGCCAGCTTCCCTCTGGGCCCCGAAGCGATCGCGGATGGACGCACCCCATGTGAACGCGCGCAAGAGCGTATTGTGCACGGGGGAGTCCGGCATACACGCGCCAACTCTCTGTCGTTATTATTGTTCCCGCTGGGCTTTCTACTCCTCGTCTGACGCATTCGAGAATTCCACTGCGAATTTTGCTCCAGGGCCGCGGCCGACGCGCGCGCGGAAGCCGTCGCGCCCCGCCGGCCGCGCGAGCAGAATCGCGCCGCTGGGCCTTTGGCCTCGGCGATCTCCGTTGCCCAGCCGCGGCGACAAGCGCGGGTGTCCCAGGGTCGCCCTTCGGCGCGCCCCAAAGCTTGCGCGGCGGACTTCATGCGCGCCAGGGGCCCACGGTAGGAGATGCCCGAGAAAGGTGCGCCATTGCCTGCGAGCACCCGCTGCAAGGCGCACGCACCATGAGGCGCTTTTCCTTGCGAGCCGCAGATGCAACGACGGCGTGCAACCGCAGGTTCCGAGCAGCACGTGCGATGGAGAAACGTAGTGTGGGCCCCCTCAGCTCCAGAAGCTGCCCTGAGTGCAATCTGCGCCTGAGGCTGTCCCAGCAGCAAAACAT
Source organism: Prorocentrum cordatum (assembly GCA_963575745.1). NCBI lineage: Eukaryota > Dinophyceae > Prorocentrales > Prorocentraceae > Prorocentrum > Prorocentrum cordatum. Next base: position 370,467 of record CAUYUJ010021226.1, on the reverse strand, counting down.
CGCCGCGTCGGGGGCAGAAATGTCGCGCGACGCCCCGGGAACCCCCAGGCGTGCGCCGCTCGCTCCCGGCGCGCCACTGCGTCAACTTGCGGGCTTGATCCGCCGACGCACCGACCACGATCTTACGGTTTGTCCCCTCCGCATTTTTCCGCGCCGCGCGCAACTCGAACTGCGCCGAGAAAAGCTGCGAAAGGCTCGCAGATCCATCGCAATATTGCGCGCGAGTGCGACAGATATTTACCAGCGGAACCGCCGCCTCGAAAAGCACGAAAAATGCATCCGCATTCGCTCGGGGGCCAGGGATCCACGCCATGCGGCCTGCAGCTCTGTCCGCGCAGTGGTGGCGCAGGGGCGCGCTGCGCTGCGCTGGGCCGCCACCCGCAAAACTCAATCCACATGGCCTCTCCTTCGAAAAACTCCCCCGTCGCAGGGGGTGCAAGGATTTAGCTGTCTGCGGCGGCCAATGCCCCGATCGCGTCAGCCAGGGTCCGCGGCGGCGGTGCCTGCGAGGATCGGCGCGCAGCAGCGCGAACAATCAGCGCTGCGATCGCCGCCTGCTGCTTCTCGTCGCAAATGGCTGCTGCGGCCCCCCGCGCCCCCGGCGAAGACGTCGTTGGCGCCGACTTCGCTTGGGCGGTAATTGCGGTCGGCGTAGCAGCGCTGGAAATCGTTTGGGAACGCGCCCAGAGGAACCTCTCGACAAAACTGCGAGGCCAGACCTGCAGAGGAGCCCGCGTGCTGAAGTTTCCTCGACTGGCGCCCCCTGGAAATCAGCGGCGTTTGTGGCGCCGCTCTAGAGCAACCCCCGTTCCGACAATTCCGCGTTTTCAGTTTGGCCAGAAGCAACCCGCGCGGACGAACGTTTCGTTGCCCATCTCCTAGACGCCCCGTCGCCTGGCTGGCATCGATGAATCAAATAAAACTCCGCTCCATCGGCGCCTTAGTCCTGGAAATCCTAGCTGGGGCCAGCAGCGACGGAGAATGTGCGCAGCAAGCATTGCAGGAACATCCGAACAAGCAATTGTAAAGCGCACTCAGACCTGAATGCCGCGAGTCTGGAATCAGAGTATGGAAACGCTCAAGAACATCCTCTGCAGGCTGCCTTCGCAGGAGCCTTGGGCAGCGACTGGACATGGGCAGCGACTCGACACCCACTGCTGGGCTGGGCTCCTGGGGGCCCGCACCAGGCCCGCAGCCCAGCAGGGCAGCCTGCAGATAAACGAACCACCTCACAAGCCGCATTTGCGGCACGCAAGGGTGGCAGTTGGTCGCGGCGCCGCCACTTCGCTTCAGAGAGCCCCTTCCGTCCTGCGGGGTCCCTTCGACTTGCAGATTTCGTCATCCTTGCGCGGCTTCTTGTTGGAGCACTCGTTCGTTTTGCGGGTCACATGCCCCGCCGCTATCCATCCAGCCACCAACCAACCAGCCAGCCAAAAGGATGAAGAGTGCGAGAGGGGGGTGGCGCCGCTCAGGCGCGTGAGCTGCAGCTCCCTGTTGGGAGCACCCAAACATCAAAGGCCGCGTTTGCAAAGCACGGCGCCCGAGGGCGCACTCTCGACAGCAACATCTGCTAAGAGGCCACAAGGCAAAATGACAGTCATTTGGCACTGGTCACCTTGAGACATTTCCCTGCCTTCAAACCGCTGCGCGATGTATGGGACGATGAACACATTCGGTAGGCTGCCCTCGCAAAGAAATGTTGGCAGCGACAGGGAACCTACTGCTGGGCTGGCCTCCTGGGCGCGCGCACCAGGCCCAGCCCAGCAGCTGCCAAGGCTAGGGCTCCCAACTTCGCGCTTCGCGCTGCGCGAAGCGCGAAGCGCGAATAACTTCGCGCTCTCGCGCCGCCCTCCCAAAAGGAGAATAGGAGGACGAGGAGGAGGGGGAGAAGGAACGAGGACCGCGAAGCGCGAAGCGCGAATAACTTCGCGCCCTCGAGGGAGCCCTTGCCAAGGCAAACCGATGTCTGAGATGCACCGGGCCCAACGCACAGACAAGGCGCCACCTGGGCGATGCTCGAGCTGCACATGCGCAGCGGACGAGGACGAGACCTCTGCGCTGCGCGCCTGCGCCTCTGTGCGAGTGCCGTCGTTTCTGCACTTCCGGGCGGAAGAGGAGGAGGATGGGAAGGATGAGGAGCCGAACCACGAAGCGAGAAGCGCGAATAACTTCGCGCCCTCGAGGGCGCCCTTGGAGAAGCCCTCCCCCCTCGCCCCCGTTTGCGCGAGGTTCTTGGAGCTTCCGCGGGGCGAATTCGCATGTCACGTGCTCGAGTGCACCTGCGCCTCTTTCTGCGCGTTCAGGCGCGCTGCGAGGGCGCTGCACACATCCGGGCAAGTCGACCCAAAACTGAGCGTGTCCGCGCGTATCTGCGCATTTGTCTTGGAATGCGATTTCTTCGCGGACGAGCGCCCATTTTCGGAGCTGCCACGTGGGCCATGGCGGCGATCAATGTAACTAGATCGGAGCTGCGCTGTGTTACCAACTGTGAAAGCGGATGCTTTTGCAACCTAAGCGCTGAACGCGCAAAAATTCGCACGAATCCAAGACGGGTCAAACACGGGCGCAAAAAGAAAAGGACCCCTTCAGTGACACCGCGCAAAACGGCCGTGGCAGAGAAGGATACTGTTGGGCAGGGCAAGTCTGCAGGAGCATTAGGCTATCGACTACTGGGAGGCGGAAGAGGACGAAGATGAGGAGAAGGAGGAGGAAGACGACGACGAAGAGAAATAGGAATAGAGCGAGGAGTAGGAGGAAGAAAAGAGGAGGAAAAGGAAAACGACGACGGGGGGGGAGGAAAGCTCCGTCCTCCTTTCCCTTCCTTCTCTCCCTCTCGCTCCCCTCCCCTCGGGGCAGAGCGCTCCTCCCGGCGCAGGCAGCGCTCCGGCCTTCGGCTGCATCTGGATGGCGGCCGGGCCGCCCACGCCGCGCACGGGCCCGGCGAGGCCTGGACGCCACGGCCGGTGCCGGCGGGCCGGCCGCCGCCCTGGCGCTCACGACTCGCCCGCGGGAGGGCTTCCGGGAGGGAGGTTTCGCCTGCGTCTGTACGAGTCCCTCCCGCCTCTGCCATCCCTCCCTCCCTCCTTCCCTTCCTCCTCCTTCCCTTCCTCCTCCTTCCCTTGCTCCCTCTCCTCCTCCTCCTCCTCCTCCTCCTCTTTTTCTTTCTGTATGTCCTTGATGTTGTTTGTTGTTGTTTTCTCTCTCTCTTTCTCTCTCTCTATCTATCCTTCTCGAACTGTAGGAAAGTGATGCCAGCAGTTTTTTCCACAAGGAAAAAACAACCCAAAAGGGGGCAGGGCAGACATCATGGGTTGACCCTAGAGGCATCCCCCCCCAACGATGGAAATTGTAATCCCTCCCGCAGTGAAGTCTGGTCCTGGGGGGTTGAAGTGCCACATCGGCGCAATCACAACAATCCATGATCATGCGAACGATGCGTGGCAAGAAACAACTGACTGACGCGAGGTCGTCCACGCAAGCAGATGAAGCGTCCGGCGAGGCGGTGTCCTCTCAGGGTGATGGAAGCGAAGGGCCCAGGGGTCGGAAGCAGGGGGGGAGATGTCGCGGCTGCTAGCCCCGCTTGGATTCCGAAAACGGTTGCCGCAACGGCCGCATAGGAAGTGTCGCGCGCGTAGGCGATCGGTGGATTGTTTGCGAACAAATGGGGTGGCGTGCTTTTCGGTTCCCCTAGTGCTGCCACCGAGATAACGTCTGCGCGCTGCGGAACGTGGCCATCGCGTGCTTGTGCGTAGTTTGCTTTTCGAACAGCGATCGTTCCGCAGGATGCAAAACCGCCCCCTGCATGGCGTCGAGACTGGGGGGCGCGGCCGCCGCCGCCCTGAACAGATATCCTTCCGGGGGGGAGAGGTGGAGGCAGCGGCCCTGGCAATTGTCCGCAATCGCTCGGGAGCGGCAGTCGAGGGCGGGCTCGACTGTCGGCCTCTCCATGTTTGCCAGCCTGGTCATGCCATCTCTAAGCTTTAGACGGCCAGAAGTCAATGGCTCCCACCCGCATTGCGGAGGGCGGGGCGGGGCGGGGTGGGGGGTGCGGGGGGGCGTGGGCGCAGCAGCCGCGGACGTGGCTACATTGCAAACGAACATGTTCCAATGGAATCGCTTGTAGGATTTGTCGCAATTCAAGCTAGCCCCCGTCGACTATATGCATGCATGACCTTGGGTAAGGGTGACATTTGGCGCGCGGAGTAAGAGGGCGCAGCGTGGCCGAACCCAGGCGCGCAAGCAGCCGCCATCGAATCGCGCCCAGCGATCGGGGGGGTGCCCAGATCAGCCCGCGTTAAAGGCCACTCTGGCAAAGGGCCACTCTTACGCGTACTCGACCCCCGTCGAGCCTGATCGACATGTTACGTCGCATTGGCCGACAGGGCCAGCTGCGCGCCCGCCCTGGGCAGATGCGATCCTTCGTCTGCTCTGATCAAACAGAAGTCCGCCGCCGCGTCTCCTCGGGCCCTTCGCCTTATCCCTGGGGCCGCAGTCGCCAGCGATGAAGAGTCTCTAGGAGGCCTGGGCTCCGAATGCCGAAATCTCCTCGAGCTCGGCGCGCGCCCCCGGGCCCCTCCGCGCCTCCCCGCGTGTCTTTTCGGGGCCGAGGAGGCCCCGAGCGGGGGTGCTGGGTTTCTGGGGGGCACCGGAGACGGGCCGGGAACGCCCCGAGTCACCGAGCGATCGCTCCAGGACGCTCTGGATGATCTCTCGGACGGCCCGAGAGGCCATCGAGGGGCCCCGAGATGCCTCCAAGAAGCCCTGGGGAAGCCTCCCATGAGGGCCCCGAGAGGCAACGATCATAGTTTTCCCTGCTGCATTTGACAATATTTGGCATTCTCGTCTCGTCGCCTTCCCGACGCCCCGAAGCGGTCCCGGGGGGCCCGAGGTCGCCCCCGGGCGGCCCGCGACGCCGCCGAGAGGGCGCCAAAACGGCCCGACGGCGGCCCCGAGACTGCCCGAGAAGCGCTCAAGACGGCCCTAGAGGGCCCCGCGATGGGCCCAGAAGCGGCCCAAGAAAGGGAACGCGAAACGCGAATCCGACCCCCCGCCCCGAGAGGCTCCCAGGGTGCCCCCAGAGGCGCCCGGGGGGCTGCCAAGGGGCCCCCGCGCGGCCCCCAGGAAGCCCCCGAGCGGCCGAAAAGAAGCTTCGAAACAGCCCAGCAGAGGCATTGCGGCTGCCCCCAGGCCCCCGAGATGCCCCGACACGGCCCGGACGAAGATCCAAAAAGCCGCAGGCCCGCGGCCCGGGCGCGGTGGCGGGATGGGCAAACGGCCGTTAATGCAAGTTAAGTCAGCGGGCAAAAGGAAAAACTGATCCGCGGCGCCCAGGCCCGCCGCCGTTCAGATTCTGCGGGGGAAAGGGAACTCCGCTGCGAACTGCAGCTGGCAGATCGCGCGCTGTCTGACAGAACCTCGACCCCCTGGGCGCGCGGGTCGCCCGCCCCGAAGAATGCGTCTCTCCTCGCCCCAAGGCTGCTGCAAGCAACTTGCCCAGAGGCCGCGCGCGTGGCTCCGGGGGCCCTGGTGGCTCCGCGCGGCCCTGGGAGGCGCCCGATCGGCCTCGCAACGAACGGCCAATCCACGCCCACAACCCATGCGCGGTGGCGGGATAGGCCGAGGGCCCGCAGATAACTGGCGGCACAGGAGCTGGCGATGCAGGGCGACCAGAGGATCTGGAAACATGCCCAGACAGAAACAAACCCCAAATCAAACCCAATAGCTCTGCGGCGGCCCTCGCAGTCTCCGCGAGCTGCAGGGCCGCGTCGCCGGCGCCCTTGGCCCCCCCGCCCCGCGGCCACCTAGGGCCGGGCACCTGGAACCGGGCGCGCCTAACTGCATTCCGCAACGACAGCGAGTGCCCGAGCCGCCGCGGGAACGCACCGACGCGCGGAACGACTCACCCGCGCAGGTGCGGGAGGCAGCGAGGGAGAGAGGTCCGTTGGGGGCGAGGGCCATTGCTATCCTGGGAACGTTCTCGAGGCCGTCAGCATCACTCGTGCCCGCTACGTCGATGCCCTCGAGCTTTGGAGCCGAGCTCGACGCAAATGTCACTGGCAACGGTGGGGGCGATTGGGGGTGGCCCGCGACTGCTGGCGCTGCTTGCAAGGCGCCGTTATAGCCATCTTGCTCGGCTGCCTTCCCCGCGATTGCCATCGTGCTGGGCTCGGTCAGTTTCCAAGGGGGCAGACCGGTCAGCTGGCAGCGCGGGGGGTCCGTTCCACGCAGAAAGGGTGCCTCCGAATCCTCCGACCAGGCGATGGGCCCCGCGCCGCGGGCTTCGCCGGCCCCCGAAGATGCCGCGAGCCCCTTGGGTGGGCCCGCCGAGCATCGACCCCAGACGAGGCGCGCCCTCCCGCTGGCGAACTGGCGCCGCGCTGCTGGCTTCAGCTGGGGGTTGGGGCGCCACGCTTGTAGCGTGGCTTCCGTTGGCCGCGCGTGCTCGATGGTGCGCCCTAGTCTGGGCTTCTCCTGATCGGGGGCGGGCTCGCGCGCGCCTCTTGGCGGGCCGCGTGGCCCGCGGAGCTGCCCCGCTTAGCTGCCCCTCGGGGGGCGCCGCCTCCCGCGCGCCCCCCCCCGAGAGAAAAAGGCCAGGCTGCGCGGACATGTCGCTGGCGAGACGCAGCTGCGCGCGCGCTGGGGGATGCCACGGGGGCTCCGCTGACCCCCGTAGAGCCGAGCCCTGTTGGGTCTTCGGGTTTTCCGCCCTTCGACCCGACAGGGCAACTCGCCGGGCGCGACTGTTCTTCCAGATCGCTCGCGCGAAGCAGGCGCGCTGCCCAGGAAGCCCGCCGTTCATTTCGCCGTCGAAGCTTGCAGCGCCAGCCCCTGCGCCCCCGCTGCTCCGCGGCGCGCTGGCCCAGGAATCTGTTCCACCGCTGCAGGGGTTGCTGCCTGTGCCGAAGCTACGGGCCGAGCGCCGACGGGCGGGGTGTCCTCGACGCTGGCACTCGGGCGAATGGCGCACCGAAATTGTGCTGGACCAAATTCTCCACCTCTCTCGCGCGGCTCCTCCCAGGCTGCGGCGGGCCGCGTGGCTGCGCGACGATCGGCTGCAGCTGCTGCTGATGCTGCTTCTGGCAGTCTGCAATCCGCTGCGCTGTCGTCGCGGCGTTCGCCTTCTGCTGCCTCTCGGCGCCCCTCTGCGCGGGCGCCGCCTGGGTCGGCTGGAACGGCGCGCCGAGGCTGCCCTGGAATAGAGCAAACCGTTGATCGAGGGTCGGTCCCCTAGTTGCCTCCCCTAGAATGGCTCCGCGGGGGCCACCTGGTGCTTCGCCGTGGACGTCGGCGCCCCATTTTCCCCCCCAGTTCTCTTCGGCGGGGGTTCTCGGACGCGGGCGAAGAAGCGACTGCTGCTGAACACTCGTCACGGCGATCATCTGCGCAAGTCCCGTTTGGTCCAGTGCTCTGCCAGATCCTTTGTCAATCGTGTACATCTGCCGCTGTAGCATCGCGCATGCCATGGTCGCACGCATGTCCGTCGCGGTCGCGTTGGAAGGCATAGCTGACCAACATGTTGATTGACCGAATCCCTGCTTTTCAAAAGGTCCTCCAGGTGCCGTGCGCGGCGGTCTCGGCGGCGGCGGCGGCAGCTGGGCCGACTGCTGGCCCGCCGCATCCCGCTTCACTGTTGGACCATATCCGCAACCTCCTGGTTTAGTTCCTTGAGGGCTTCCCCGGGTTTCTCCACTTTGGCGAGAAAGACTCTTCCCTCTGGGCCTGGGCCTCCTCGATATTGGTTTCGGTGGCTGTGATCCTCTCGCGAATGAATTCGATGTCCGTCTGGACCTTGGTGGCGCTGCCTCTGCTCGGTTCGAGCGACGCGAGTGCGCACTTGACGACTGCGATATTTTCCAAGCCGTCCTCGTTCACAGCACCCGTCCTCCTGGTGGCGGCCACGAGCGCTTCTACTACTCCCAACGAGTGTTCCATGTCGACCTTGAAAACTTGAGCCTGGCCTGACGTCGTTGGAGGCGCCAATCACTTCGGGTGCGTATCTCCAATGCTCTCGTTGGCCGTCAGAATGGATCTGATGACCTCAGCAATCCTTCTGAGTGATGGGCCGCGTCCTCCCTCGCATGGGCCGCTGTCGGGTCGGAGGGTTCCAAACCTACCGGCGTGGCGTGCGGGGCTTCCGTTGGTCTCACTCTGGCTCCTGTGATCCTGGGCGCTGCCCCCTGTTACGTGTAGGCACTTGGCGACTGCGCTGCCGACGTTTCCATGTGTCTGGCATCTGTGCGAGAGAGACAGAGAGAGAGAGAGAGAGAGAGAGCGAACTGACCAACGCGATCATTACCCTATTCCGTATATATGATGTGAAGAGCGCCCTTTGCTGCTCGAGGACTCGTGGGGGTGGTCGCCGTGGAAAACCTGGAGGGCGCCCGCATTGGGCCAGCCCCTCGGTTGCAGTCAAGCACGAAACCAGAGAGCGACGGGTTCGCATTTGAATCAAGTGGCCACTGACTCTACGTCACCCTCTTCGGTTCTTTCGTCCCATAAATACAACCTCCGTGTCGCACCCCGAGACGTGTCGCCAAGGCGGGCAAGGCTTTTCGCTTGATATCCCACCACCACATATGAACAGCTTCAAGAATGGAGGGCGGCTCGTTTTCAAAAATTGTTGTTCCCGCCTCAGCACTGCGCGCATTCGTTTTGAACGCTTGTAGCTGGTTCAAGGATGCAGGGCGGCTCTTTTTCAAAATGTGGTTCCCGCTCATCACCGCGCGCAATCTTGAATGTTTGCAGCAAGTTCAATAATGAAGAATCAAAGCTGGTTCTCGTTTTGGCGCCGCGCCATTCTCGTATAAATCCCACCAGCCCTTTGGGCGTGAGTGGTTTAGAGAGCTCTCTCTGTCCTCAACCCCCCTTCTTCCCCTTCGGGGAGGGGTTTACCCCTCCCCCTACCCCCTCCCCCTGGACCTGGACAGGGAGTCCGGGGCGTAGTCAGGGGGGTCTTTTTTGACTCCTGGGAGGGCCAAAAAAACGACGACCCTCACGAGGAGTCTGGCCCCGTCGGGGGGATACAGTTTGGCCCCTCTGCTCTTCTTTGAAGCCAACATCGTTGATTTTACTACGGTTTTGGCCCCATTTTGGCGGCCTGAGGGGGCCGCGCTCATCTTCCTTCATAGCAAAATCATTGATGTTACTAAGGTTTCGGGCTCATTTTGTCCTTCTCAAGGGGGCAGCGCTCATTTGCGCTTCTGAGGAGGTCGCAAGAGGCCCCAAGATGGCCCCAAGAGGCCCCCAGGAGGCTCCCAAGAGGCCTCCAAGAGCCCCCCAAGAGGCCCCCACCCCAAGAGGCCCCAAGAGGCCCCCAAGAGGCCCCCAAGAGGCCCCCAAGAGGCCCCAAGAGGCCCCAAGAGGCCCCCAAGAGGCCCCCAAGAGGCCCCCAAGAGGCCCCCAAGAGGCCCCAAGAGGCCCCACGAGGAACCCGAACGACTCACACCAGGACGAGGGGTCCTAACGACTCACACCACGAAGAGCCCGAACGACTCACACCACAAGGAAGGGCCCGAACGACTCACACCAGGACGAGGCGCCCGAAGGACTCACACCACGAGGAGCCCGAACGACTCACACCACGACGCGGGCCCCGAACGACTCACACCACGAGGAGCCCGAACGAGTCACACCAGGAGGAGGGGCCCGAACGACTCACACCAGGATGAGGGGCCCGAACAACTCACACCACGAGAAGCCCGAACGACTCACACCAGGACGAAGAGCCCGAACGACTCACATCACGAAGAGCCCGAACGACTCACACCAGGAAGAAGGGCCCGAACGACTCACACCAGGACGAGAAACCCCGAACGACTCAAATCACGAGGAGCGCTTTCTCTCCCTCCTCTCCGCCTCGTCCTTCTCCCGCTCCCCCCACAAGGAGGATGTACAAGGAGGCGGGAGGAAGGAGGAACAGGGGAGATATGCGGGGCCAAGCGGACACACGCCTGAAAAACACGACTGTCGGCATGCTTCGCGAGAGTTGCTGCTGTGAGATGGGCTGGTGGGGATACGCGAAGCGTAAAGAATTCACAACATTCTCAAGGGTTCGTACGGTTAACATCCCAGTCATGACGTTCTTACGAAGTTGATATGGTTCTTAGGACGCGACGGTTACGTTTGTTCGAGGTGTTGAAGTCACAAAGCGGTGCTCTTGGACGAGTTCGGACTGTCACGACGCGGCCGCCACATTGGTTCGGGGCATCAAAGTTCAACGAATGTTTGGCACGATTGCAGGTTCTCATACGGTTGTCTTCCAAAAGGGCACTTCAAGCAATGAAAGCCATTCTTGCTGGGACCTAGGATGAGGGAATTTGGAAGGAGGGTTTATCAAAACGTCGTTGATTCGTTTTTGGTTCATACTGGTCCTCTGCCTCCTCCAGTTCCTCCTCGTCCTAATCCCCCTCCTCATCCCCCTTCCCCCTCCTCGCCTATCCCCCCTCCGTCCTCTCCTTCCTCCTCCTCCTCCTCCTCCTCCTCCTCCTCCTCCTCCTCCTCCTTCTCTCACCACTTGCCCCCTGCAGGTTCCGTGGCTACTACTGGTTAGTAGTTGTGGGTTTTCTGGGGGTTCCTCCCTCCCTCTGCTCCTCCTCTACCTCTTCCTTTTCCTCCTCCTCCTTCCCTCCCTCCCTTGTACCCTCCCTTTCTCCTCCTCGCTCTTTTCCTCATGCTTATCATATTCCTCCTCCCCGTCCGTCCTCCCCGTCCTCATTATGTCACCACTCGCCCTTGCAGGAATGTGGGAGGTATCGCGATCAACTCTCTGACGCGATGCTTAATAACCACACTGGCAGCACACACGTCAAATATGAGTCGCGGAAGTGCGCCAGCAAGTCAGTGGTGCCAGGAGCAAAAGCGGGAGGCGGAGGAAAGGTACCAAAAGACACGACTGTGGGCCTGCAGCTCTCGTCCTGCCCCCTGCTGGCGGAGGAGGGGAAGAAGGTGGAGAAGAGTGGAAAGGAAGGGAGGAGTGAGGGGACATCCGTCATCGTCCCGAACGATCGCCTGAGTGCCGAAGTCTGCCCCCGAAGGCCAGGCCCCCCCAGCGTAATGTAAAAACGCGACGGAAGGATTCCACTGGCCCTCTGGCGCGGTCGCCAGTGGACCCGCGAGGTCAACCCAAGCTGGTCCACGGCCCCTAACCAGCCTCACTCCGACTCTCTCCCCTCTCTCCCTCCCTCGATGAGTTTTCCTCCCGCTGCTGCTGCTAGCGGCTGAAAGAGACGATGTCTGCGGCCACGCGCGCCTTTCCTGCCACTCCCACCCGGCAAGGACCTGGGTGGGAGGGGGGGCTCATTAGGGAAAAGGTGGGACAAAGGAAAGAGATGAGACAAAACTGCGGGGCTCGACCTCAGTTGGCGAGGAAGAGAGGGAGAGAGAGAAGGAGAGGACATCACATCAATCATCATAACATCTTGTGGAGGAAGAAAGTAAAGTTAGAGGTTGACGGCAAAGCACAGCTGGCAGGCGCTGATGGACCCCTAAGTGCCCTGTCTTGGGCCTCTTCCCATTGGGGCCCCCCGACCTCTCGGGGTCGGTCCCCTGGGGGTGCCCTGGGTCAACCCTCTTGGGGCGCCCGCGTGGTCAGAGGATGGGGGCGGGGAAGGTCGCCGAAGGTTGCATGGGGGTGGGCCTCCAACCCGCGTGGCAGAAGGGTGGGCCTCCAGCCTAGCTGCATCAGCCCCCTGCGATTCAAGGTTGCTCGTGCTGCGCAGCCCTGATGGCTGTTGTTGCAATATGAGCTTCGTCGGATTGTTGCCCTGGTGGCTGTGGCGACAGGCTGGGAGGTCCTCCAGCCCTCCTGTGCCCGGCTGGCTATGGCTGCAGTCAGGCTGCTGCAGATTAGCATTCTTGCACATGAGAGGTGCAGGTGGCCTTGATGGCCCTGTAGCCGGCTGGCTCGGCAGATGCGCTGGGTCACGCAGAGTTGGCCCTGTTGGCCCTGGTGAGGGTGGTCTGCAGTGTGGCCCAAGTGGCCCTGCTCCAAGACCAGTGGTAGCAGCTGCTGGCCCTGGTGGCCCTATTCAAGTGTGGGTGGGGCACTGGAGGCTAAACAGCGCAAGAGGCTGCTCGAAGGTAGGCAGGAATGCTGTAGACAGATGAGGAAAGTGTTGGCCTGCAGTGTGCCCCTGGTGGCCCTGCTCCAAGACCAGCGGAAGCAGCTGCTGGCCCTGGTGGCCCTGTCAGTGTGGGTGGGGCACAGGAGGCTTCAACGGCGCGAAAGGCTGCACGGAGGTAGGAAGGAGGGCTGTACTGCAGCCCTGGTGGCAGTGGGAATTGCAGATTCAAGGGTGGCAGTTCGCCTTGAACCATCTGGCAGATGTGGGTAAGAGGAGGAGGGGTTGCTTGGTCAGTGACCTGGTGGCCTTGAACATTTGGAGAACATGTGCGGGGAGCCTTTTGAGGGTGCCGCGGTGCGGCACGGCCGAAAGCAAGGGCCTCAGATCCTGCAATTAGGACCCCCCTAGCTAACAGACGCCATCCTGGCTGGTACCCTCCGCTTCCGAGGAGGAAGTGAGGTACCCAGTCCAAGGTTATGTGTGCTGTCTAAGGGTGTCCACCTTGCGTGGATCTGGTTTGCCTTCGACTTCCCCCGACGAAGGCAGCAAGCTGCAACCATCGTCGGGGAAGTCGAATGGCGTGTGGTGAGGTAGGGGTGGGTAATGCAATCCATGCCATCGGTTTGCAGGTTTCGAACCACGGCAGCATGGCCAACGCCATGCCGCCGTCGGCTGCGTGCTCCCCTTCCCGCCCATTGAACTACCCCATCCGTGCCGACTCCACAAGTTTTCCTCCTCCTCCTCCTCCTCCTCCTCCTCCTCCTCCTCCTCCTCCTCTCCACCTTACAGTCAACGCAGGGCTGGAAGAGACGCCAACTAAGGAACGAAGGGTGTTTCCTGACCGCGGCGAGCCTCGGCCACGAAACAGTTCCCCGACCTAGACCTAAGGAGTGGCCCGAAAACCAGAGCCCCTCCTGAGCCCAGAGTGGTCCTTCTTGCAGTGTGCTCTCCCCCTGGCTCCTCCGCTGCACTGCTTCCAGGTCAACGAACGTCGGGCAACGCGCCCCGCGATGCGCGGGGCGCGGGTGTCTTCGCGCCCCCTGGAGAAGGCCAGCTCGGCGACCCCAGCCGCGACGCGCGAAACGCGGTCACTTTCGGGGTGGCCTAGTTTTAGGTCGGCCTGTCCCCCTACAGGGAGATTTTGGATGAAAGATATATTCAAACAGTACCCCAAAAGAGTCGAACATATACAAGAAAAATCGTCCTAGGGCTAGATTTTAAACTATTTTTGGATATTCCTCCTGTGGGGACGTGCCCGACTTAAGCCAAGGTTGTTCGCGCGTGGTGAGGCAGGCCTGTCATAGACGAGGGCATGGCGCTCCCGACACCCGACTTTGCGTGTGGGGTATCGGCTGGCCAGACACTGGAGCACAACTCAGGGATGCACACGGCGGGGGCATCCTTGACACGGGGTGCGTCCACACAGCCTCATGGGGGTGTATCTGCGACTTCTCGTTCGCACTCGAGCGGCCAGACCTTTAGAGGGGAACTCGGGGAGAGAAGTCGCATCCGATGTCCGTACACTGCCGATTCGATTCGGCATCCGAACCGCAACTCGGCCGACAATACTCGATCTACCTCTTCGCGTCGCGAAGCAAACCACGACCGAATACTTTTACCATTTTCGAATTCCATGGGCCTTCGCAAGGCGCAGGGGACGTTAAACACCAACCCAGAATGAAAAGCTGGTCCCAAGGAATTCGTCCAGTCTTCCACGGGCCCGCGCCGTGAAAAAACACGACGCTGGAGCTCGGAAAAGAGCATAAATCAGACTTCGGCACCGGCCAATAACGGATCCGGATTCCAGATCGAATCGGCACATGCGCCCGGTCGTGTCGTCGCCTTGGCACCAGGACCTTCGGAGTCGGAACCGACCCAGCTGCGCCAGGACTGCGCAACAACACTGCGCAAGGCATCGGGCCGCAATGGATCGCTGGAGGTGTCGCTGGCCGAAATCGATGTCGAACGGGGTGGCTGGCGACCCAAACGCCCGACGGTGTGAGGGTCCACTGGGCCCGATTTTCTCTGCAAGCCTCAGGAGCATGCACTGAAGGGGGCGCCCATCCTTGATAAGGGGTGCGTCCGAACAGCCGCCTTGGTGTATCCCCGAATTCTCTTCCGCTCCTGAGCGAGCCTGATCCTTTTGGTAAAACTCAAAGCCTCAAAATGACACATCTGCGGGACAACGATGGGGGGGAATCGGCTCAGGGTGGAAACTTCGGCCTTGCATCCACGATGCATCGCCGATAAATCGGCGATGTGCCCCCGATTGCGACTCCGCACGATCTGGGCCGGGCTATTGGGCCCCTATCGGGCGATTGAGGGTCGATGCGTTACGTTTAGGCTTTTGCGTTGCCTCCTCCTCCTCCTCCTCCTCCTCCTCGTCCTCCTCCTCCTCCTCCTCCTCCTCCTCCTCCTCCGCCCCCGGTGGCTTTCGGCCTATAGCTCCGGCCTCCGACGCTGGCGCGGGATCACCCGGACACCCCCCGGAGCGCTCTGCAGCGAGGCGCGGCTGCCGGAGGGCATCCCGAAGAGCACCGAGGAGAACCGAAGTCGCCGAGATCCGATGAGAACCCGAACACCGATCCCTTCTTCCAATAATGGATCGACTGCAGAGCCCCGGCATGGCTTCTTCTTCTCGTCGAGCCCATGGAACAGGCGACGCCTCGAAAGGCCACGTCCCTCCGTTATAGATTCGACGAGGGAATAGAGAGTTTGGGGCAAGTGAAGTCTGCAATCGATCCCCAGCTCGACCCCGACCGCTGCCCCCGGGAAAATTCCCGGGAACATCGAAAGGGATGGGTCGGACTCGAAGAGGAAGAGAGGGAGGAAAAGAAAGACGAGGACGAGGAGGAGGACGACGAGGAGGGCGAGGGCGAGGACGAGGACGAAGAGAAGGGCGAGGAGGAGGAGGAGAAGGAGGAGGAGCCCTGCAGCGAGGCCGCTGCCCACGGCCCGCGGGTGCCGGGCCACGCCTGCAGGCGCGGAGCTGAGCGGGGCGGCCGGCATGCCGCGCCCCGCGACCTGGCGGAGGGGCGGGCCACCGGCGGCGGCGCGCGCGCGAGAGGAGAAGGCGACGGGGGGCACCCAACGAGGGCAGCACTCGGCGGCCGTCGCCCGTGGCTGGACAAGCCCGTTCCACTACTCGCTAGCTCGCTCAGCCACTATACTCGCAAAGGCCTGGAGCCGCCGCGAGGGGTTCACCATCCACTACGCCGAGGCGCACGTGTGAGAGTGTGTGTGTGTGTGTTTCTGACGTTTGCGCACGGGCACTTTACGGGCCACACCCGTGATGGTGAGTTTCCCCTCCCGCCTCCTCCTCCTCCTCCTCCTGCTTCGCTGTTGCCGCCGTCTCTTCCTCCTGGGGGGAGGAGGGGGGCGGGAGACGACGGGATGGACTGGAATGGAGCCTGATGCGGACGGGTGCCCGCCATGCCGCCGCGGCGGCAGCTGCTCGGCCACGGCCTCGCAGCTCAGAGCTCCGAGTGCTCGTACTCGGTGCCAATGCCCCCGAACACGAGAGGGAGTGGACGAGGAGGAGGAGGCAAGGAGGAGGGTCGCAACGTGGGAAATGGTGCGGGGGAGGAGCCGGAGGGGGAGGGGGGTGAAGGGGGAGGACGACGGGGGGATGACGGGGACGCACAATTCTAGCAGTTTAACATGCTGTTGGGCACACGTCGCGGCCAGGCTCAGCCACAGCTGTGCTGAAGGCCCGATTCCAATCTGGCTGCATGTCGACAGGTCTTGCAGGACGCCGGAAGAAAGGCGTCTTTGGATAATCGCAGTCTCTACCGAAAGGTAAACGGGAAGCGGGATGACGAGGAAGAGGAGGAGGAGGAGGAGGGAGGCGGGAGGAGCAGCGGGAGGAGGAGGGGGTTGAGGGGAGGGAGGTGGGGGGAAGGATCTTCAGAGAAGAAAACATGCGAGGCGCGGATATTCATCCAAAACCACTGCATATGGGGAGCCGTTGTCCATGGGGCTGGACGGATTTTCCTGCATTCCCCAAACAGTGCTTGCACTAGTGGTCCTTGCTGCGATTGATGAGCGATTGGATGGGTGTGCCAAAGTTTCGCCTGGTGCCAGGTTGGTGGCCGCCCGTATGCGCCTCGTGGACCTTCGAGGCCCCAAAGAGGCATAGGGGGACGGCTCGGAATATAGATGACGCGAGGCATGAATTTGTCCGTATTTACCAGATGGGTGACGGATGTCCAGTGCCCCTAGAGGGCGAGGAGTATGGACATGTTGGCCCTTGGCGGGCCGAATATACGTATGCTCCAGGGCTCCTGCTCCTCCCCATGATGCTGGTGCCCTAGGCCCCCCACCGCGCGATGGTCCCCTCCCCGTGTGGTCGTGGCCCTGTGAGCGTGGCGTTGGGGGGAATGCCGGTGTCCCCCCCTGACCCTGTTGGTGGGGTGCTGTTGCGGTTCCGTGGTCGTCGTCGTCGCAGTCGTCGTCGCCGTCGTCGACGTCGTCGTCCTCGTCGCCATCGTCGTAAACGTCGCCGTCGTCGTCATCGTCCCGACCATCGTCGTCGTCGTCGTGGTCGAGGTCGTCGTCGTCGTCGTAACCGCTAACGGTCTTTACTCTTGGTCCGCTCCTCTTCTCTTTCGGTGGTGAGTAGGACTGGTCCTAAAACCTCATCCTCTTTCTCCTCGCAATCGTAGTCGCAGTCGTAGTCGTAGTCGTAGTTGCAATCGTAGTCGTGGATGTCGTCGTCGTCGTTGTTGCGAGGCGGGTGCTGTAGAACCCCAAAAATGTTACGCCCAGTGGGGTCCAAGTCCTTCAATACAGCCGCCGATAAAATAATTTACCCCCTATTAGGTGGTTCTAAAGACGCTTCAAGATTAGTCGCATTCGTCGTCGTCGTCTTCGTCGTCGTCCTGTCCGTGGTAGTCTCCGTCGTCGTCATCGTCGTCGTCTTCGTCATTGTCGCCGGGGTCGGCGTCGCCGTCGCCGTCGTCGTCGTCGCCGTCGTCGTCGACGTCGTCACCGTCGGCGTCGTCGTTTCCGTCGTCGTCGTCGTCGTCGTCGTCGTCGTCGTCTTCGTCGTCGTCACAGTCGTCGTCGTCGTCGTCGTCGTCATCGTCGTCGTCGTCGTCATCGTCGTCTCCGTCATGGTTGTCGTCGTCGCCGTCTACATCGTCGTTTTTGTCGTCGTCATCTTCGTCTACGTTATCGTCGTCGCCATCTTCGTCGACGTCTTCGTCGTCGTCTTTGTCGTCGTCATTATCGTCGTGGTCGTCTCCGTCTCCGTCGTCGCCTCCGTCGTCGTCGTCGTCGTCGTCGTCGTCCTTGGATCCATCCCGTCTGTGGGGAGGAAGAGAGGGAGTCTGTGAACTCTCGACCCTTGATCATATCCATATCCACCGCCTGTAGAGGTCGAGGCGGTCCAGTTCCCAACGCTGTTGGCATAGATCGATCCCAGCCTCGGTAATAATGACTGTGAGGGGCGGATGTGCTGTTGGTGGCAAACGAACTGCGAAAGGGACTCGAGCTGCTCCGCTGTTTGTACATAAGCGGCGCACCTGCGTCATGCAGAAAGACGGTTAGGAGCCAGGGTGTGCTGACTACGATTTGAATCAAGATATTGTTTGCGCCTCTGGCCTGGTCGTTGTCCGACTGATACTGTCTAGTGTCACGCAGATATCCGCTGAAACTTTCGCGTCATCGGTCGCAACGCTTGGTGGAACACGAGAGTGTCGTTGAATAGTGCTTCGCCTCGTAAGCGAATCCTAGAGCTCTTTATAGCATAGTGTTCATCGGCGAACTCACTCAAAAACAACTGTCCAGTTACTTGCTGCTGTCGCCACAACCTAATGAGACACCGGCGCTGGCACGCGTTGATCAGGCTTGCGGTCGTCAGCTTCCCACGCTCGGTCCGTGAATCTGCCACGGGCAGCCGTCGGGCACACGACGTGCACTCCTCTGACTCGAACGTCCCTGCAAGAGAAGCCGGCAGAGGCGTTGCCGTGTAGGTCTCCCCCCCAAGGTGAGAACGGTGGGCGGAAAGACTGCGGCTCTGTCCTCGCAAGCTTCCAATGTGTTAGGCCCCCGCACCCCGGCGCGTGTCCGCCATGGCACAGAGCAAGAACAGCTCAGACTCGGGTGTCCAAGCGTCTGGCTGTAGGAGAACCTGACAGCTGTACTAACCGAACAGATAACGATACAATCACAAACTGTTGGAGGTCCGCGCGGACTTCTGGATCAGCGCTGGACCCCACTCCCTGGCGCGCGGAGCAGGGAGGCCCAGCGCGGATGCAAGAAATCCGCGAGGAACTCCGCAAGTTTATGCTGATGCCGTTTCATCCTCTTCGGCGCGGATGCATCGGAGGAGGAGGAGACGTTGAGCAGGGACCGAACGTCCCGGCATTCTTATAGACCTACAACGACATTCTCTTAGAGCTAAGGAAGAATGCCCTGAGAACGAATATCGTGTTCTCAGGACAGAGAAAAACCAATTGTTTTAAAGATGCTGATCGCAGCCAGAAAAGACACATCGACGCAAGCGCTGTGCGAAACACAGAGCCATTCCCACAGCGCTCCCACGGTGGGCCTATAGGCAAGCCGGGACGCCCCGCCACTGCTTGAAGGCAAGGGCTCCCAACTTCGCGCTTCGCGCTGCGCGAAGCGCGAAGCGCGAATAACTTCGCGCTCTCGCGCCGCCTCCCAGGGGAGAAGAGGAGGAGGAGGAGGAATGGGAGCCGAACCGAGAAGCGCGAAGCGCGAATAACTTCGCGCCCTCGAGGGCGCCCTTGTTGAAGAGAGGTAAGGGGGGCATCGGTGCCCGTGCCGAAGCGCTGCTGGTCGAGAGAGGCCGCGCGCGGCGCCCGCCTGTCCGCGGCCGGGGCCCGGCTGGATCTCGGGCTTCTTCGGCCCCGAGGGCGGCGGCGCCTGGTAGGGGGGGCCCGCCGCGCCCTCGCCAGCCCCCCGCCCTGTCCACGCCCCTCCCTCCTCCCTCGCTTCTCTCCCCCTCCCCCCCCCCTTCCCCCTTCCCCGCTTCCCTCGATCCCTCCGACGCACTGGACAGAAGTGGAACGACTCAAGATGAAAATCTGGTGGCGCCTGCTGGGCCGAGTTGGAGAGGCGCCGCCGCTTGAGAGAGGGTGGAGGGGGGGGGGCCGCCGCTGCAGATCTTCGGCGACGTCATTTGCCATCTGGGCGCGCTCTTCCTTGGTGTCGGCCTCGGGGCCCCGGGACCCGGGCCCGGGCGCCATCAGAAGTGGATATCTCGGGCGGGGAACTACCCAGGGAAGAGATCGGGAGGTCTGGGGCCGCGGATAGAGGGCAGATCGAAAGGGATCGGGCCAAGATGTTAAGGACTCGGGCTGCGCACAAACAGCACCCCCGGGGAGTCCTGGCTGGTCTCGCCAGGCCCCCGGATGGTCTCGGGCGGTCTCGACACCCTGGCGCCGCCTCCGGCGGCGCCCCTCCCCTCGGACGGGCTCCGCGCCCTGGAGGGCTGGGGCGTTGAGACCCCCCTGGGCTACTCGGGGGGCCTGTTCAGGCCAGCTGGGAGTACCTGGGGGAGCTGCCTGTGCGAGGCCCGAAGTGAAGGGGCCCTGGGACACACAAATAAATACACACAAATAAAAAGATTCCCTATATTTTCCTATAGTTTCTGGGCTTTTGTCTTCCCGCCCAATTCCCATATTTTCTATATTTTCCTGGGAATCGACGATTAATTGTGTCTGTGTGTTTTTTCCCCTCCTGACGAAGGAGGGCCCGGGGGTGAAGGGCGACGTTCGGGAGGGGGGCCCGCTCAGGGGGGGGGGCAGGCATCGAGCTGGCATCGACGACGCATCGCCGACAGGTCGGCGCCGGGCCCCCGATGGCGAATCCGCGCGTTCCTGGGCGGGGTGGGCTATCGAGGCCCCTCTCGGCGTCGAATGGGCGATCGGGGGTCGGCGCATCACACCCTGCGATGACTAAAACACGCTTCAAGGACCGAGAGCGCTCAGATCTGAAGAGCTGCAAAGAAACCATGGCATCAAGGGAGAGATTGTCCCAGTGCGACCCTACCTAGGAGTTACATGCACATCTACACCGACAGCTACATTTACACCGACACATGCATCCACATCTACATCAACATCAACAGCGAGACTCACATCTACATCTACATATACACCTACATCTACACCTACATCTGCATCTACATCTACACCTACATCCACATCTACACCTACACCTACATCTAAATCTACATCTACACTTCCGCATTGGTTTTGCTTTTGCTTTGCAGTGCCTTTGCTTTTGCTCTTGCCTTTGCTTTTGGCTTTGCCTTTGCTTTTGCTTTTGCTGTTGCTGTCGCTTTTGTTTTTGCTTTGCTGTTGTTTGTGTGTTTGCTTGATTTGGGTGTTGCTTTGCCTGCTTTAGCGCAGCGCAGCATAGCGCAGCGCAACATTAGCACAGCATAGCATAGCATAGCATTGCCAATCATATCATAGCATAGCATAGCTCAGCATATCATAGCAACGTATAGCATATCATAGTAAATCATAGCATAGCATTGCATATAATAGCATAGCGCAGCATCACATAGCTAAGCTAAGGTAAGCTAAGCTATGCCAAGCTAAGCTAACCTAAACTAAGCTAGGCTAGGCTAGGCTAGGCTAGGCTAAGCTAAGCTAAGCTAAACCAAGCTAAGCTAAGCTAAGCTAAGCTAAGATGATATAAGCTAAGCTAAGCTAATATAAGCTACGCTAAGCCAAGCTAAACTAGGCGAGGCAAAGCTAAGCTAAGCTAAGCTAAGCTAAGATGAGATAGGCAAAGCTAAGCTAAGCTAAGCTAAGCTAAGCTAAGCTAAGCTACGCTGGGTGAACCCAGGGGGCGCAACTGGGGGAACCGCGGGGCGGATACAGGGGGATTCGCCCGGGGCGAGCTCCACTGCCCGGCCCCTTTATGCCCAGAGAGTAAGAACCCTTCCAGGCAGAGCCTAGGTAGGGCACAAAGTAGTTTTCGCATTCTCCTCCCTCCCGGGGGGGGCCCCCCTCATTCTTCCCTCCTCTTCCCCTCGTCCCCTGCTCCAGGAGAGAAATGCGACGGAAAGGAAAAGGGAAACGTGCGGCGAATTTCAGGACAGGGGGAAGCGGAGAGGGGATAGAGGACGGATGCGAGCCGCAGCGATAGAGAAATGACAGCGTTTGTAGACGAGGTGAGCTCGGATTGACCCGCCACGCGAGGAAAGGGATATGTATGAGAGTATGCGTACGTAGAGAGAGAGAGAGAGAGGGAGAGAGAGAGAGAGAGAGCAAACAAAGATACAACAGAGACAGAGAGAGAGAGAAAGAGAGAAAGAGAGAACGGGTCGAGCTATTCATGTGCGTCCCGTCGCCGACCAAAGCAGCGAATAGGAGAAACGATCTGAGTCTCAAGGGAGCATAGCTCCTCTGCCATCAGCGAGACAATGGTCTCGCCGCGCAGCACGACGAAGCCGAGAGTACGCTTCACCTGTGCCAGGAAAACGTCTTGCATGCAGGAAAGAAACCGGTGGTTGCCAGGGCTCGCAAGGACAATGCGGCTCCTCCTCCTCCTCGTGCTTATCCTCCTCCTCTCCTTCCAACTCCGACGAGCGGCGACAAGATGAGTCGCGAACACGACAATGGCACAAATGCGCAAGGTTAAGATAGAAGTCGTTGACATTTGAGCATGTCACGACAGGCAACGCGTAGCCTGCTACAGCGTCGCCCATGAGACAAACCACAGGACTGCGAACCTCCTTCTCGTCATCCTTGCGCCCCTTCGATTTGATCTTGCGGAACTCCTCGCAATCGGCAAGCACCTGACAAGGTGGGACGGTCACGAAACCTTCCTCGGCATGGCGATGGTGAAAACGGACAGCGTGGACAACGCGACAATTCAGCTAAGCAACAAGGTTGTCATGCGAACGTGGCCGACATTCCGGCCCTTCACTCTTGCAGAAGAGCGGGTAGGAGGAGGCAGAGGCAAGGGGTCCGAGAGGCCGGGAGGGAGGATAATGGGGGGGACAGACCAACGCGTTGCGTGCGCTTCCCAGCTGGCCAACCACTGACAATATACACAACAAGAACAGTGAACAACCAATTGCGGAACATGCGAAAATCCACGATCGCTCCGGACTCCGGCAGGAGGCAACAAGCGAGGGAAGAGAAAAAGGGAGGAATGAAACTCAAATCTCGCAAAAAGGGGTTCAAGCGTAAAACACAAGAGAAAAGTCTGTGAACCACCGCGCAACCAGACACGCCTTCGAGCATCGAGCGGCTGGGCGCCTGCACGATAAAGGTACAATAGAAAACACAGGACAGGCCGAACAGGAAACGCGGAGGAGGACGAAGAGCCGGAGCAGGAGGAGGAGGAAAAGGAGGTGAAGCTTGCGGCCCACGGGCAAGTTCCAAACGAGGTCCGACGGCCAGTGTCTAAGCGCTAGAAAAGTACGGACATTTGCGCCAGCGTGTCTCCCGTGGTCTCGGTGGCCAACAGGAGCGAACAACCACAGCATGCACAGCATGCGGGGTGGAGGGGGGCGGAAATACAAAAACATAATGGGCCGAACGCGCACCGCAGGAGCACGCCCGACTTTAGCCTACGCTTCGCGAGCGCGCGCAAACTACAATCACACCAAAGGAGGCCCACGGAAAGGCCGCAGGAGGAGAAGGAAGCGGACACGACAGCGGGAGGAGAATGACGAGACGGGGGAGGAACTTGAATAATCCTCTCGGCGGGATCGAACGATTTTCGACCCCTCCGAAAGACACTTGCAAGCCATGCCCTCGCGGACTTTAGCTGGAATGTTCCGAATTGAACGCGGTGGCGTTGTATTTCTTGCGCGCCGCGGCGAGAGATAACGATGGCGATGCGTTCATGAAGCCGCCGAATTGACTTGCAGGGACCAGCGGGAGCTTTGTCGCTACTCCCGAGCCCGCCGCGACGAGGAACACTTCTCCGCGAGGTCCTTCCACTTATTGCTGGCAACGAATCATGGGAACTGCTAGCTCAGAGACGTGCGCGTGAAACGCCACAGGCAGCTGTGCCATGTTGACCAGTACCCGGTTATGGGGCACACAGACAGACCGACAGACAGACATCCGCATCGCGCCGAAGCGCGCTCCTGGCTGGAGCGGGTCGAAAGCGCCGCATCGCTCAGAAGGAACGTGCCCGAAGTATCACGTCGTCACATGCTATGTTTCCAGTTTGTCATCGTCTGAACGGTCAGGTGCAAACTCGAACCAAGCCATGGCCGTCGCGCTACAATCCATGTCTCTGTAAACGTGTTATCACATCGTGAGGCCATCTTTTCTGTGGGCTGTGGGCCAGACGCCCCTGGCAATCTCTTGAAAATTCGTGTCGCCATGGCGCCACATTAACGGTCCACCTGTCGTAGTTCGACGCGGCAACGCGGCGCGCGCCAATCATCGATGCGCAACTTGCCGAATGTATCGTCCACCGTGGCGGTCGCGCGCCGCGTCCAAAGCATCCGCGGCTCGAAGTCGCCCTGCCTATCGTCATCGTCGTTGTCCTGGCCGTTGTCTGCAGACTGGCTGTCGCTCGTGTCGGCCGCGCCGCCAACGCCCCTGCACTGGGCGTTGTGGCCCTGGTCAGCTGCGTGCCGGGCTGCCCCGAATGCCATCTGCAACGTCTTCCGTTGCGTGCGCTGAAATGTTCTTGCGATTCCCGCGTCGACGTCCACGACAATGACCCGTGCAAGGCGGTTGGCGTCATCGTGCCCTCGACCGCCGTGATCGTAGATGACCTTTATGCCGATTGCTGGTGATGTCCGTGTTTCTCGTCGCGGATGCTTTCCATGCCTGCTGGGTGCAGTGGTCCAGTTTTGCACCCGCATCGGATGAACTGCCCAGCGCGTTGCCCCAGCGCTCGACCGCTCCATTTTGCGACAGAGTGTCTACGCTCAAGACGCCAATCACGAGATTGATCTGCATTCCGCGACCCTTGTGATTCCAACGTTTGTCAATATTTTTGTCTGCGTGGGGGGCAAGACCAACTGGGGCAGCTGCTGGGCGAACGTCCGACAGAGCGGTCCTGATTTGGTGCGTCCTCCTGGCGGCCAGGAGAACATCATCCGTAGAACGCGGACTCACCGCGTTCGAAGACTCGACGGACCCAAGTGACACGCCGCAGTCCCGCTCCAACCGCTCCCCCTTGATCAGGCGCATCGCGTCTTCCAGCAGAGAAATACATGTCGAGGAGTTGCGTGGTTATCCTTGCGTTGTTCCTCTGAGTATTGGAGGCCATCAGCTTTGTTTGTCCATTGCGACTTGGGCTGTCTGCTCGGAATCAAGATCCCTCGGATGCGCTGCAGCCGCGCGCCTGGCTGAAATAAGGAATTCCACCGTGCCTGGCGTTTCGCGGAATCAGCTGCCTTCTGGAAGTCCAATGCTGCAAAGCAAGAAATGGATGTATGTTCGTGTACTATTTTCTGGGATATGGCCGAGGCAAACAAATCATGTTTCGTTGAGAACCCGCCACTGAAGCCAGCATGGCCGCTGCTACGCTGCGGTTCCAAAATAGGTTGGAATCGGTTGTGTAGAAGGTTCGCGAACAGCTTGTGCAGGAGAGGAGTCATCGCTATGGACTGGCGTTCCTTTTGCAAGCGTTCATCATGATTTGGGCGGGGGTGCATCTGGTTTCAGTATCTCGTCGCATGGTCAGCCACTGCCTCCAAGACAGTATCACCAGCGCAGCAAATTATGCGAGCCGCCGCTCGAGCACCCTCTGCACACTTGTTCTTCCAGAGCTACTTGGTCGACCCTTGACTTTCGGCCTGGCCAAAGCCACATGGTTGCCCTCGATTGCGCCTGCCATTCCCTGGTGTGGATCCACAGTGCAATTGCGAGAATCAAGTTGGTCATCAAACGAAGCGAAAACGTTTGCAATGTCCTTGCGGCTCATGATTTCTGCGTTGACGTCCAGCGCGCAACTTGCGATGGGCTTCTTAACGTTTGTTTTAATCATCGGGGCCCCGTTGGTACCTGAGAAGATCTGCGAATGGATTGTTGATGCTGCTCGCGCACTCCATCCCGCATTGACTACTGAGGCATTCGTTAATGAATGTGCTGCTTTCGGTCACCTTCTGCCTTCAAGACGCATCTGCGGGCCAATCCACGGAAGGATTTCTGCCCAGATCTCTGGAGGACACTCGTCGGCCCCCGCGCGCGCATAAATAAAGTCACAAGCGGCGAGCCAACCAGGATCCTATCAAAAGCGGATTGGAAGGGCCTGGGAACGACGCGATGACTGCCCCTGAAATCATCGATTGCGAGGTTTAGACTCAGGTACACACGTGAGTTGCTATGCGCTTGTAAGTTATGATAAATAATGACGCGCGTGGCACATCACAACGGCGGCCACGGCGTGCGCATCGATGGCAGGAGGGCGGACAGATGCTGACAACTCGTGGGGAGGGGGGAAGGTCCGCCAATCTTCCCATGCGGGCGCCAGCAGGCAGCGTTCCTTGTTTTCGGCAGCTTGGCCGTTCAATTCTCATCGGAGAAAATGAGACTCACGATTGCAGTCTTAATAGAAACACCTCAGCTAGGCCACCGTCTTTCGCGCGGGCCCAATCAACGCATAGCTGAAA
>CAUYUJ010021226.1:257332-339832 GCA_963575745.1 Prorocentrum cordatum | reverse complement strand
ACACACACACACACCCACACACGCACACACACACATATATATATATATATATATGTGTATATATATATATATATATATTATATATATGTATATATATATATATATACACACACACCTAAATGACATTGCGTACATGTCACCACGTAGCTCACCCCACGTAGCTTACACGAAATAACCCCCACTGTCTTAACCACATTACGTAGCTCATGCAGCATAGCTCGCACCATAAAGCGTACACATCATACTTGACACCAAGTAGACACACTCCAGCACTTATTTAGTATAGCTTGCTTCACATAGCTTACAACACATTGCTCACACCCGATAACTCAAACCGCGTATATGCGCACACTTCGCCACATAGCTCACACCACATAGTTTACACAACATAGCTCACACCACGTAGCTTACGTAACATAGCTCAACCCACAGGGCGTACACATACTACGTTACGACACATGCATGCACACTGCAAACCTTACGCGCTACAGTTTACATCATATAGCTTGCAATGCATTGCTTAAACCACATAGCTCATACCGCAAAGCTTATACAACAAAACGTTCACCACATAGCTTGGACAATACACCTTCCACCTTCCACCTCCACGATGCAATGACTCATTGTTCGGGGCCCGCGTTGGCTGAACAGTGTATTGAAGATACTTTCGCCTGCCCTGCTCGAACATGGCGCCTGCGACAAATCTACCAAGGCTCACACCACTTCCAAGCAAAAAACAGATTTTGATGACGTATCCAGGGGAATGGAAAAAATGTGACAAGGTGTACCACGTTCATGTACTTGTCGAAAGCCATGAACGTGCCCACGAGCATCCGCTGGTCCTGCCCGGTCGGCCCGCAACACTTCAGCAAAAGCGCGGCTGCCCTGTTCGCTCCAGTTGGGAGCCCGGTGCGACACGCAAAGAGACCCTGAACAGCGGATCGCCCGAGAGGTGATAAATCCAACGAGTCGCCAGTTATGGTACCGGTGGCCTCATGACAATAAACTCGTCGCCACACTTTCGGCGCAACGGTTGCGTGCACATGCGCGCGTGTGCAAGCACGTTTCTGCATAGCGCATAGCGGATGCAATCTGACGTGTGAACGTGCACGATGCCGGTCCCCATGGACGACCCCATTTATTGGGACCACCAGGACCAACCAGCGGGACCATCAACCAGCAGCACCACTGCTTGGATGGACGCCTGAATTTTCTGGGATAACTCTGGCTCGGGGGAATTTCAGTTGTCGCTCCCAATGCAGGTGCCAGGAGCTACCCCTGACCGCCCACAACCCCGACGATCCGGGGATAGTTGGACGCCTGAATGATCCGGGATGACTCTGCTGCGGGGCAGCCCCGGTCTGGGCCCCAGATGCACAGGAGCTATGCATGATCACCCCCAGCCCCGATGATTCGGGGCTTTGATCCGTCGCGACTGAACAGATGAGGCACCGCAACGAAAATGACCGCTGGCCGAGACTGAAGCCAGCGCCGCAAGGCCATCGCCAAAAGGCCATCGGTCCAGCCAGGGGGGAGGAAACTGTCTGGACCGACAAAGCCATAGACCACCAGCACGATTGGAACCATGAGGCCCAAAAGACGGCAATGTTCAGAATGTACTCCCCTGTTGAAGTTATTCCTAAAACCTAAAATACTCGCGGGCGGTTCAAGAGTTTGATACTCGGGACGGACCAAGTGTTGGCTACGGACTCGTCTGCAGCAGGCCCTCACTGTTGTGAGAGACTGTCGTCCAAATATTACGCAAACATGTTTCTTGATTCGCGGGTCGAGAGCGCACCTCTTCCGGTCGAAGCTAAGCGGGCCGCGCGGAGCTTGAATTAACAAAGAGGGGGGACAGAAGGAGAGGCCTCACGGCAAGGCCAGGAGGAGGCAAAGCCTCGGAATCAGGCGGTGCCGAAGACGACGTGCTTGCAAAGGAACGCCAGGTACAGGAACCCGGTGGCGAAGTACAGGAAGAAGCAAAATGCTGTGGTTGGTGGTGCCGTCAACGGCTCGTCACTCGTCATGTACACCAGCCGCGCGTGGCGGCGAGAGAGGACGCGCCTTGAATCCAAGCGGTGTCGCCCAGGGAAGGTGGAGAGCATGGCTGAGCCGAAGTGCAACGTTGTGCCACCGAACAGGACGCGGGAGCGGGCGCAGTCTGAGGCGCGGCAGCCAGGACACGCCAGGAACATGCCGCCTATAACGACCGACAGGGTGCCGGTGTGCTGCAGGAGGTGGAACGAATCCTGCCCTGCAGTGGCGAGCGCATGAATATAACGCATGCGCACTCGTCTGAAATATTCCTGGTGGCTGTCTTGTTCGTGAAGGTTACATCGCCGTTAATATGCTCATTCTGCGTGGGACCGATCAATCATTCTGAGTGGTTGCCTTGTTCATCTCACTGAAACACCCACTGTGCCTTGCCAGAACATATTGCTGCGTCTCTTTACTGTTTACGTATGTTTCGATGATGCTGAGCTGCGCTGCTGCTACGTTCCCCTGAGGCTGACATGGGAGAGGGTGGATTTGCCGCCTCCTATGGTCAGAAACTCACATGCTGCCTGCACTCACCGCTACAAACCTTGAACGGCCATGGCGCTTCTAGCAGGACTTGCGTACACCAGTAGGTCGAAGAAAGGCAGCACAGCAAAACCAAAAGTGTTTGCCACACATGAGATTGACGAGGCACAGCCTCAGCACATCTGGTGACCTGGTACTAGTTCTTCCCAAGGCTGCATCAAGTGAGCATTGGCAACATGACTTGCTATGTCCTCACAATTCCATATCCGAGGGAATGTGCTAGGCTCATTCTCGTTGACGGTGCTGCCACTCTCTGCTTTCCTGCTGATCCCAGGGTGCCCCTCCGAAATTGTGACGCGCACTCTGTAGTCCAGCCATTGGGCCATGCGGGTATTCCGACCCGACATGGCTCTGGAGTTGCCCGCCTGCCCTGCTTCAATGTGGCAGTGGTGGAGCCAAGTGGCGCGCTCTTCGATCCCATCAAAAGTCTCCGAGGTTCCCATCCCCTTGACTCCTGATTTCCAGCTCTGGTGCATGCGTCGTTCCAGCCTTTCCACTCCCCACCGTTCGCTCCCCAACAAGCCCGTTCCTCTCCAACAGTTGTTCCCTATCATGATCCTTCCGCCGTTGACGGCAACCTGGTTGCCGGAAAGGCGTGCGCCTGCCTGGGCCAAAACAAAATGCTTGTGAGCACCATGCGCCTGCATATTTACTTTCACGAGACGCGCGCTGCACGCACACATGTGGCACAATTCGAAAGTAGCAATGGCAACCGAAAAAACATATCCATGGAGATCTTGGTCCACGCAGGGCCAGTTTTACATGCTCTATGGAGAGCGACCGAACGTCGCAACCAGGGACTGGGCAAGCAAGGCAAATGTATGTGCTTTAACCAAAGACTCGGATACGGAGGGGATGGAACGAGGGGGACAGCTGTGCACCAGCTTACCCGTCCGACCATGGGCGTCCACCAGGTCCACTCGTAACGCCGTATGTCTCGAAAGGTAATTACCCAAAACGGCCCACGACGACCCCAAGACGGCCCGAGCGGACGCCAAGATTGTCAAAAGAGATCCGAGATGGCCCCGCGGCCTCCCAGACGAGTAAAATCACTGAATACAGATTGGTTTTCTTCGCGTCTCCAGAGTTGTTTGGACGTTGCACTTTTCGACTCAATATTAATTGAAGAGGGTTCGGGAGAGACCCCCGAATGCCCAAGGGCCCCGAGAGGACCAAATAGGGAGTTAGAATCCGCTGGCCCTGTCGGCGTGTGTGAATAGGAGTTCTGGGTCCGTCGTCCCCGGGTGTTCCTAAGAGACGATCTTTCATTCGATGTGCTCGTCCATTCCTGGAGACCCTCCCGAGGCACTCTTTGGTTTGTGCGCCAAGGTCGTCACCTCGAGGTGAATCGAGCGAGATCGCAATCGAAGGCGCAATTGAGTCGACGGGAAGCCCCTTCCCTTTGATCCCTTCTCCGCCCCGGGTGGGGATCCTGGGGGGGTCCCTGGGAGGGGTCCCAGGGGGGGTCCAGGGTCAGAATTCGGTCCCCCCTTCCTTTGTCGGGCCGCCTTCGAACAAATTTGGCCCTCCTCCGGCAAATCAAATCCAAGATGGTCCAAGGGGGACCCCAGAGAGCCCAGAGTCGCCGAAAGATTGCTCCGAGACGCCCAAGATGGCCTTCAGACAGCCCAAGACGCCTCCAAGACGCCCCAAGAGGCCTCTGAGAGCACTCCCGCGAGGGGCCCAAGAGGCAGCATTCATCGAATTTCGGGTGGTTTTTGGCAAATTCTCGCGTTTCTGCCTTTGCGGCTTCCCGACGCTCCAAAACGGCCCAAGAGGCCCAAAAGATCAGCCCAAGACGGCCCACGAGGCCGTCAAGAGGGCGCCGAGACGGCCCAAAAGGCCTAAAAGACGGCACAAGAGGGCACCGAAAATCCTCCAAGAAGGCCCAGAGGGCGATCACGAACCGACATTTCGAGATCACAGCCTCAGGAGGCCCCTGGGAGACCCGAAGAGGCTCCCAAGACGCCCCCACGAGGCACCCAAGAGGGCCGGGTAACCTCCGAGGACGACAAACAATCCAGCAAACATCCAACCTGCGAGCCCTGCACGTCCCGAGCGCTTCCCAACGTGAGCCCATCACCCCGCCTTTCGGGGAGACGTACGAACCGGGTACGTGGGACTCGGAAATCCCCGACGAGGTCGTCAAAAAAATGACGAGGCCGAGCCTGCATTTTGACGAGGCCTCCCGCTGCAGACATCCCACAAAACTCCTCCTCGTCAAAATCCGAGTCGCGGTCGTCAAAAAACGATGGCGAACCCGAGTCCTGGCAAACCCGGGTCTTGCGCTCCCCCGACACCGTCCCTGTGAAAACCGGACGGGCGCCGAGCCGCTCCCGAGGAGGCCCGCGCCTGCCGTGGAACCGCTCGCCGGCGCAGCCGCGGAGGTCGGGCCGCGCGGCCGGGGAGCGCGCGCGGGGCGGCTCGAGCCGCGAGGGGGCACCGCGGCCCCGAGGAGGAGGAGGAGGAGGAGGACTAAATGGGCTAAGTGCAAAGCGACCGAGGGGTCGCGCGGAAGGGGGGGAGGCAGACGCCTAGTCGGAGGAGGAGGTGGAGGGGGAGGGCGGCGGCGCGGGCCTTGATGAGGAGGCCGTCGAGGCGCTCGGCGCACCATCGCAGGCGGCCGCCCCAGCCTCAAAAACGCCGACCGAATCCTCCCCTCTCACCATCTGGATCACAGACTCCTCCAATGCGTCCACCGCCGAGACAAACCCCGAGGCCCCTCCATCTCCCTCGGGTGGGGGTCCAGGGGCCTGGGACAAACCACTGCCCCTTACAAGTGCACGAGCTCGAGCCTCTTGGGCGGCGTCTCTGTGCGCCGCCTCAGCGATGGCCCCAGAGGGGCCCTTGTGGGAAGGATGCAGGCCCTTGGCGATCCGAGCAAGGACCTCCTTCCCCTTGGGACTCGGCTCGCCACACTCCTGCAACAGATTGACAAAGCGAAACGTAGCATTGGCCCCGCAATGCGAGCAAAACAAGACCCGCCAACGCGGGATCTCGAGAAGCTGATGTGACGGGTGGGCCTCTTGGCCTCTGAGGGTCCCCCCCCGAGCCTCCACCACCACCGCCTCCCCGAACCGACGCGGGGCCTCCACGGACAGCGACCCCTGAGTGGGGGGCGGTCCAGGACACTGCGTGAGTGCCGACTCGTCGAGACGGCAGTCATCAACGAGAAGCTCGCACTTGGCACAGCGCCACTTAGCAGCACAACGCTCGAACGTGTGAGTGGAGGCTCTCAAGCAGAGGGCACGAGTGGACAGCGGGGCCTGACGAGCGACGCCAACTCTCACCCCACGCAAGACCTTCTCAGGGCCAATACTCTTGATGATGGCCCTTGCTCGGGCACGCACCAAGGCCGCCGTTGCATCCCACTGATCAGTGCAGGGGAGAGGCTCTCGCGCTGCCGTCCAATTCTTGGCAGCTCCTTGGCCTGCCCATGCATCTGCGACAATATTGCCACATGAATAAAAAAGGGTTGGTGATAGCCTCTGGCGTCTCATCCTGATGGGACGGGGTCCACGCCAAGGCCACGTCGCGTCCAGGTTGTTGGTCCAACGCCCTGCGCAGCCTGGCCCAAAGATCCCAGTTCTTGAGACGCCGAGACCAAGCTCCAAGGGGCCTCCGAGTCCAACCCTGGCCCCACCCATTGAGGAGGGGTTTGTGGTCGGTCACAAACGTCAGAGGCCCCGAGCTCTCTTCAACCGCAACACAGAACGCCAATAATTCAGCTCGCGGAACAGTTTGCCGTCGGCCTTCAAGCGAGCCGAAGATGCCAGTGTGGCCTCGCCAAGGACCAGCCCCGTCTGGGACGAGAGCCGCGACCGACCATCCACATCGGCGCCTCCGAGGATCATCTGAAAAGGCTCCTCCAGAGCCGTCCCCGAAGAGCGCGAGGCGCCCATGGGGGTCTCTGCAGGCTTCCCAGCGGGGCTTACCTTCATAATCAGGACCCACCACCTCCACCCCACCCCCGCCCCACGAGGCAAAGGAGGGAGTAGCGGAGGAGAGACTGGGCACACCTCTAAGCCAAAGGGCGGGGTCCTGCTCCAAGCCCGCCAGGGCCTGGGGGACCAAATGATCGCTAGCTGTGACCTCGGGGCCCTCATTCGCCGAACACTTCCAAATGCGATGCGGAAGATCCTCGATGGCTCCAGAGCTGCAACGATCACACAAACGATTGACTTGATACCCTGACTGATGGAGGCGCTCACGGGTCCACTGGCCCCCAGAGACTACGCAATTGTTCAATGCCCAAGACGATATTTTTCCCGAAGCGAGGAACCTCCGCTGCTCAATCCTGACCATGGTCAGGTCGGCCCCGCAGGCGAGGGGGGCGCCGTGCTCGTGCGCCGCCGCCGTCGCCCAGAGCCTGCCCTGGAGGTCCTCCGCTAGATCGTCTAGGACGGACTCGTAGTCGAGGTAAACCAACTCTGCTCCGTCATCTGGGAACGTCCACTGCTCCAAATATTCGTCGTGAACCCGTTGCCAGCAGTCAGCCGCTTTGGGATCCCAGCCAGCTTCCAAGAGTGTAGCAATAGCGGCCCCAGTCGGGCCCGTGACATACGACCAGATCTTCGGGCCTGCAATGGTCAACCTCGTCTTCAGCAGGGCCCACGTCCGTCGAATGCGCTGATGGAGGTGAGGCTGGTCTTGCCAAAATCTGATCCACTGTCGCAAAGACTGCGCCCGAAGCTGGACTCCAGGATCCGCTCCGTCGAACGTGGAGCCAAGTAGCGTGGTTAAGCAGCGCCCCGCAGCTTGACCCGTGGCGGCTGCTGCTGCCTGCCTCCTCCATCTCAACAGCGCATGCCGAGCCAACCCTCGGACTTGATGGCCATAGACTCCCTGGGGCAAGGCGCCTGTGGCCCACAGGCCCTTGGCTATACGTGCCTGCTGGGCTGTGTTGCGCATCTTCACTATGCGCTTGGTCCTGGCAGTAGCCGCTCGAGCCCGTTCACCAGCTTTCTTCTGAACTCTACGCGTACCAGCTGCCATGTCGATGCCCAAGTCGGTGGCCGTCGTCGTAGCCGAGACAGGCACTCCGCGGCGTCGAAGATTGCGCTCCAGCTTCACGCGCACTTGCTTGTTGTTAGAGAGGACGACGGTCTTGTCGGAGACAGGGAGCTCAGCATGATCCAGAGCAGCCTTCAATTCGGCTCCCGCCCTGGTCAATCGCTGCAACACTGACGCTGCCGTGCCTTCCGATCTTGCCACCGTGTCATCCACAAAGGTCCACATCGCAGCTCCCTCCGCCCGTCGCTGGGCGCGCGCGAGGATGGGGAGCAATAACAGCCTCGCCAGTATGACACCACGAGGGGAGCCTGCAACAATTCCTTGGAGAGCGTAGATGGGCTCAGCGGTCCAGCCCTGTGCTCGCAGAATCCTGGGGCTAAGAAAAAGCTGAACCTCCAACAGGAGGCATATGGCAGGAAACTCCTCATCCAATCAAACCTCGATGAGCCTAGCCAACTTAACATGGTCATAGAACTTCGCCAGGTCCATTAGTAGGGTGCCAACTGTCAGGCCCATGGTGACAGCCGGCTCGTCTAGAAAAGCTCGATGCAGTGCTGCAGAGAGGGCCGATGAGCCTTTCATCGCAGTACACCAGAAGCCATGCAATCCATCACTCCACATATCTGAAGCGGCTCCTCTGATACGACTCCAGGTGCGGGCGATGTGAGGGAGAACACCTAGTACTCTATCACCTCCTGCTTTCTTCGGCGCCATGGCCGCCAGAGTGGCCATGACCTGAGGTGGCCAGACACCTTGAGTCTCGATGACGTTGAGCATGTCAGTGTACTGCTGGGGGGCCACATCAGGTAGGCGCAGCATATCCCGTGGCCCAATCATGTCCACACCCTTCGCCTTGGAGCCTGGCATGATAGACAGGGTGCGCTTCAGCTGCTCCAGTTGGATGGCATCGGGGGGCTCCTCCCTAGTCTGACGACGAGCCTTATCCAGAGCATCCAGAATATGCTGCTTGGTCTCGCGAGGTGTCCAAGCCTTCTCCCACTCCTGCCGCTTCGCATCCATGATCAGGTTCGGGTTGGAAACCGAAGTGCCACTGATGTAGATCTCGAGCCTCTGTTGCTCCTGCGGCTTGACCTGTCGATGCAGGACTCCAGGCTTCGCCTTCCGCATGTCGGCGAGCCAACCCGAGTACTTCTTCTTGGACTGGTACGCGGCATGAGCGGCAGCGCGGCCTGACCAAGCCTCAGTGCGGCATATGAGTTCAGATCGTTCCTCGTCATCTAGGATCGTGATGGTGCGTACCAGCTCAGACCATCTGAATACCTCATCCTCCTCGACCTTCGGCAGCAGTAAGTCTCTCTTCCCGTGGAAGTCCGTGACCCTCAGCTGCAATAGGGTGAGGTTGGACCTTACGAGGTTCTCATGCTTCTGATGCTTGCACAGCGCGATAATCTTCTTAACCAATGTCAAGGTAATGGCCCATCATTCTGCAGGCTCGTGCTTTATATGAGTACGTCCAGGGCAAGCCGCAGTCTTCTTCCATTGGAAGTGAACCCCATTTGCTCTACCAGAGTAGGCGGCTTGCTTCGCTACAGGAACCGCATGATGATTCAAAACCGTTGCCTCGAAGGTCGACAGCCACTTGGCATAGTGGGTCGAAACAAGCGTGGTCGCCTCAGGGTCCCTCTCATGCAGAAAGTGAGGAGGTAGACCCCAAGATAGCTCAGAAGGCCTCGGTTGGGTCGCATTCATCCTGACCGCAGCTCCATCAGTACAGGCCCCGACCTTGTCGTACAGCTCTAAGGGGGCCGAGCGCGCTCCCACGATTTGGGGCCCGTGGTCACCCGTATGGGCTCTTGGGGTTCCCGCCCCCCTTGATAACATAACATCCAACTCCTGAACCATCCCACGAAAGACCAATGGGGCCCCCTCCAGCAGGCGAGTCCTCCCTGGCGGGTGCTGCGAGCCTGCCTTCTCTGGGGGCCCAGCCGTGCCGTAGGTGTTCAGCGCGTCATTCACGTCGAGAGTGCTCCACTTGTCTCTCGAGGGGTCCGTCGCGTGCATGACAGTATCTGTAACAACTCCATCCGCGCCAGTCCCGACGTTGTCGAGCAGCTCCGAGGGGGGCGAGCACGCTCCCACGATTTGAGGCCCGTGGCCACCCGTATGGGCTCTTGGGGTCCCCGCCCCCCTTAATGGCATGTCATCCATCTCCTCGACCGTCCCACAATAGACAGATTGGGCCCCCTCCAGTAGGCGAGTCTTCCCTGGCGGGTGCTGCGAGCCTGCCTTCTCTGGGGGCCTCTGCGTGTCGTAGGTGACCAGCGTGCCATTCTCGTCTGGCGTGCTCAGCGTGCTCCTCACGTCGTCCTGATGCCGCCTCCAGAGATCCAGAGGAATGGCAAAATCGACGCCGCCCACATAGTCAACATCCGCTGCAACCAAGACTGGAGGCGCAGCTGCATCCTCCTGTGACTGGGTGAGCTCATCAAACACCTCCTGCAGCGTGTCAGGCAACTGGTTGCGCCTCTTGTCTAGCGCTGCCTTCTTCCTCAGTGATGTCTTACTGTTGGGGCCCGCCTGTCTCTGCGGCCTGGGGGGGGGGAGGCAAATCTGCAGGGAGTGCCAGAGCACGAAATCGCCAGGGCTGAGACTCGCCCGCGCAGACCACCAGGCCGCAGTGCGTTCCCCACGGTACATCGTGCACCTGGCGAATGACCGCAGACATCTCCCAGCCGCGCTTCACCGCCGCGTAGTCAATGGTCGAGCCCGAGCCTTTATCGCACGTTGCAGAACCAGGGGCCACCAGAATGGAGCCACCCCACTCCTCAGGGTAGCCGCTGTCAGCCAGTTGACACGGTGACATATTCCAATCTGCTAAGACAACCCAAGGGTCCGCCAGCATGTCCAAGAAAGCGGTGAGTGCAACCATCCGCTCATGAACTGGGCCCGTAATCGAGTGGTGCGGTTCGATATAAAAGGCTATCACGACCAAATTGCCCGTCTTGCGATGCCACGTCATCGGGGCGAAACCATGACACGGATCAACTGCGTACAACTGGCGGCTCTGGTGTCTCATAGCGTCGAAGGTGGAAGCGGCCGCCGACTTGCGAGCTAGAACCATCTCTCCGCCCTTCGTGCCCTCTGCAGATCGACCCGTCGGAACTGCATAGCATTTGGAGGACCTCCAATCATCCTTGCCGATCTTAAGAAACTCATGCTGCTGTTTGGCCTGCGAGATATGTGTCTCGACCAAGGCCAGTAGCTGATAGCGCTTGCCAGTGGGCGCCGCCCACCGCTCAGCCTGAGGGCCCCATTCAGTGATGTTCGAGAAGAACAGCTGGGCCTCTTCCACAGTCGGCTGAGCGGCGACGGGGCTGGCCTCACTACCCCCGCTCTGGCTGAGCAGGAGCACCAGCGCCAGCAGCCAAGCCAGCAGCCTTGGTCTTGGAGGTCTCGGCAGCCTGGCGCAGCGAGTCTTCGGAGAGCGACTTGAACCACTCGTCGTCCAGCGGGGGCTGAGGGGGCACGGGAGCTGGGGCGGTAGCAGCCCCTGGGGTCGCAGGCATGGCAGGTGGGGCGCCAGCGCCGCCGCCGCGGCCTGCCTCGACCGATGGCGCCTCATCGCCTCCCTCCTGGCGCCTCCTCTTGGCGACGCGCTCCTGGTCGAAGCGCTTGATGGACTCCATGAGGTTCTGGAGCTTCTGCGCCGCCGACTCGAGCTGTGGCCTGGCGGTGTCGAACTCCTTCTTGTACTCCATGAAAGTCTTGCGCTCGTTCTCGTCCATGTCCGCAGGGTCTGCGGTCTCGAAAATGTCGTAGTCGATGATGAGCTTGTTCCGCTGAGGTGCTTCGCGTGCCTGCTCCGTCTGTAGCGTGGAGAGCGCCTTCTGGTAGGCGAGCTCCGCCATCGCCTGCTGCTCCACCTTGGACGCGTGCACTTCTGAGGCCGTCTCGAGGTCGGCGCGGGCCCGACGCACTCCTATCGCCGCCTTCTGAGTGGCCTGCTCGGTCTTGCGCAGCTCCTGCTTGGCCTTCTGCGCCGCCCCCCAAGCGTCCGTGGGCGGCGGCTTCTTCGCCTGCTGCAGCTCCGTCTGGATCGCAGTTGCCACGGCAGGGGGAAGATCAGCCTTGAGGAGGTCGCGCAGCTTCTTCTCATTGGTGCTGGAGGCATCGTTCTTGTGCCTGGCCACGGAGTTCCAAGGCGCCCACAGCTGGACTGTGTGTCCACACTGGCAGACGCAGTCCTGAGCGATGAGCTTGGTGTTCCAGATCCAGTTCTGGCAGCCCTCGCAACGACTCCAGGCGCGGCCATGCTTCTTGCCTCCCATGAATGCAGCAACACACTCAGTGAGGGAGCCCAACTCCTCGGTGTAGGCAAGAAACTCTGTCGGACGCAAGCGTCCTGGCACTGCCGCGGAATAGCGGTATCCGTGAATGCCAATGCGGGCTCAGCCCGCCGAAGCATCAGCCTTGAGCCAAAATGGCTACGGAGGAGGAGGAGGAGGAGGAGGGGGAGGAGGAGGAGGAGGAGGAGGAGGAGGAGGAGGAGGAGGCCTCTCAGAGGCCCCAGCGACAGCAGACAGAGGACACCCACGAGCTGCAAGACAAAAGGTTGCCGGATGGAGGGCTCCCCGCCGCAAAGGCAAGCAACAACGAAAAGGGGGGCCAAAACGACCCAGCCGCGTCCACTACCTCCCCCCGACGGGCCCCACGGTGCATCGGCCGCTCGATACCGGGCGCGGGTCCTTTGCGGCGACGTTGCCGTCAATCTCTCCGCGCGTGGGAGGTGGTGGCAGGGGGGCGGAGGCCTGCGGGCGGGACCTGCCTTCCAACGACGACTGGGCGACGACGACTCCCAACCCGTCCTGCTCCGCAGTGGCCAACAAGATTGACCGAGGCGGCCCTTCCCTTCTACGGGATTTGCCGCGACCCACCCTCGCGAAATTCTCCGCTCCCTTCGGGGCTTCCCCGCAACATCTCCCTTTTCAAGGAGCGGGGATCGATCACGCAGTGATGCCCACATCTCGTGCACATCGTCATGAACCAAGGTGGGAAATAGACGAGCATGTGGGACTCATGGAACTCAGCAGCAACTCTCCTCGCGGCATCGGGAGCATAAGGGCAGCTGGGAACAGACAGTGGCTGCGGGGGGCTGCGTGTTGTCCCGCAAAACTCACCAAGCTGAGCATCGGCCACAACGACTTCACACGCAGCGCACCACCACCTCACACCACCACGCTCAATCTTGTGGGCCGACGCTCGGAACATCCTCTCACGCTTGCGGAGTCTAGGCGCGCGCTCTGGGCGGGAAGAGGGAGGCAACGCTGTTGAGGCTGCCATTGAATTGACCATCGCGCGTGCCGCGCGCTTTCTCACCAGCGGGGCCGCTCAATCTACCTGATCCGTATCAGGAATGCGGCCTACAAGAGCCCTTTCCCCCAACTCCGCCCCCGTTCCCGCCCGCAAATCCGCCGTCATATTTCCGCAGGCGAGAAAACATCCCATTCGCTCGTGAGTTGCTCTGGCGACTCATCGAGGTGGGAAGGTGTCCAGATGACATCAATCGGGGAGCGGCCTTGTCTCTCAAGCCGAACTTAGCGCGCGGGGGTCCAAAGGTCCGCGTTTGGTCCCGGTTTCCGCGGTCCTGCCAACTGGGCCCGCCAAACTTTCAGGTTGGCCAGGTGGTCCGTGACGGACACAAACGGGCCCTGGACCTCTTGCAGCGCAGTCGAAAACGCAAAAACGTCCGCCCTGGGGACCGTCCGTTTAATTCCTGGGAGCGGCTTGCAGACAACAACCCCGAGGGAAAACTCACCATCCTTGTGGAGGCGATCGCAGATCCACATCTGCGTCGGCGGATGTCGTCGCTATTACTCCCCCCCTGTGACGTCGCCGAAAGCATGCGCGAACCCTCGAAAAAAAGGCGCCGCGAAAAGTCTTCGGGCCCCAAAACCTCTCCCCGAGTCCTCGAATCACCTCGTCGTCGTACTCAGGGTGGGTGAACGCACGAGGAGGGAGGCCCCGAAGCCAAAGACTCGACTCAATGTTACATCTCGCAACGGCCAAAGGATGCAACGCTTGCGACAACAAGAAATCCTCATGCTGACAATTCTGCTCACATGTCCAGATGCGATGCATCAGCGTCCCGGGCTCTTTCCCGCAGCGGACGCGCACAGGGTCAGCCAGGTAACCCTCGTCGATCGACGAATCTCTGTCGTGTCCACTGGCCGCTGCTGACCACAGTGACGTCGGTAGCTGCGAGCTCCACCTGTCCAGAACTTTCAAACCGCCGCTATTCTCGCGTGACCTGATCTACGTCGCCACCAGCCTCGGGCCCTTGTCCAGTTTCGCGCTTGGCAGCAGCCGCCCAAATATGTCCCCTGATATCCGCTTCCACATCATCCAGCAGCGGTCGGTCGGAAAAAAACAACAAAAAACAAACAAAACAACGAGCCTAAGAGTTATCATCGCGCGCGCATGGAACATCCAATTGGTCCACAGGGTCGTCATCGTACTGCGTAGGTCTCAGCCGCGACGTCGCCGCAACACGGCGCAGGCCAATGTCCATCAGCGTAGCTAGCAGCGCCGAGATCGGGCACCGCACCGTGCTCCATCGTCTCGTAACCGATGCCCTCAGACTCGTGCGGATCCCTTCCCAAGACCTGCTGCTGACACGATCATAAACTTCAGGATGCTGCTGCCGCGACGCAATCCATTCCTTTGCAACCTGCATCGGCGCCGCAACCGCCAGGTCCAGCATCGACTCGCCGCGCCCAATCGTCGCAATCAAACATCGCCCCGCAGCCTTGCCTCCCACAATGTCCTGCTTGCCGCCGTAGCTGAAGCACCGTCCCTTTGCTCGCACCCAATGCGTTATGCCCGCAGAACGCCTGCGGGACTGCACTGGCACTCCAGAGACCACCCGATATCTACTTCAGAGCACCCACTCGTCGTAAACGTCGTATCTCGCAAGTTCCCAGCAACGCTTTCCTCATTCGCTGTGCTTGCTTTGCCGTCGTAATCCTCCTGCCAGCTGCTGCGTCCAATCCCAGATCAACAGCTGCGGCCTCCGCCGTCGCAGGTAGACCTACATGCCGAACACGCCGCGCAACTCGCGCCGCGACTGCAGGGTTCGAGCCAATCAGCACTGTCCCGGGCAAAATAGCCATACGTTGATCCCCCGCATCTTCCCTGAGTTCTAATGCCAAGTCCACCATTACCTACCCCACCGAAGCACGACTACCTTCCCATCTCGCCGTCGTGTCACCCGCGAAAGTCCAGAGGCCCGCGCCAGGAAGATGCTTGTAA
Source organism: Prorocentrum cordatum (assembly GCA_963575745.1). NCBI lineage: Eukaryota > Dinophyceae > Prorocentrales > Prorocentraceae > Prorocentrum > Prorocentrum cordatum. The sequence goes on along the minus strand of CAUYUJ010021226.1, from coordinate 324,967 downwards.
CAAAATCCCAAATCGGGCGCGGGTGCAGTTTAGCCCGTCCAACTCCTGCCGGCGCCCCCGCAACAATCGACCGCGTGGGAAAGGTCCGCCTGCTCAACGCCGACCTTCCCTGCAAATGCCTCGATGCCAAAAACACGCGTGCTTCCAATGAAATCAACGCTGCTGGGTAGCCCGCGCGACGAGCAATGCGCATGGGCGTCAGCAACGAAACCGCAGCCAAGAACTGATCGATGTCCAGCAGTAAGGTCAGGGAAGTCACGCCCAGCTCCGCCACTGATTATCGAGACACGCACGTAGAATGCCACCCCGCAGCGCCGAATAACTTTAGATGGCGGTGTTTCAGTGGTCCGCGAGGCCGTCTGACCAATATTCATTGAGAGTCGCGCGCGCCTTGCTCCAAACCTTCGGCGTCAGAGGCGCCATTTCCAGAACGCGCCCCCCCCCCCCCCCCGATGGGCTCGCCAGCCAGTGCGCAACGTTTAACTGAAAATTGTCTCGGCCAAGTACAGCGCTCCTCGCATTATCTGATGATCGCCGTGAACCATTCTCTGGCTTGAACTGGCAATCTGCGAGCCACCGCGGGGCCAGCGCCGTCGACCCCAATCGCCTTCGCGCCGCTCGCGGAATTGAGGATCGCGTCAATGTGATCCACCGTCAACTCAGGCAAGTCCCCCTCGTGCGCCTCCTTCCGCAACTGTGCCAGGCGGGCCATCAACTGGTCCGTGGTGTCGACGGGGTCCTTCCAGATGCCCTCCCAGAGCCGTGCCTTGGGCTCCATAACTGTGCCGGGGTCCACCACCCGCCACCCTCAATTGATCGCCGGCTCGAGCCGCGCCTCCGCCTTGTCCTTTACATGTCTGTGTAGTGCGCCTGGTTTCGATGACCACATCTGATTCGCCCATCGCGTAACCTGCGGGCGATGCGCGGTGAGGCCACGCGCTTGGGCGACCGTGCAGTGGCGCTCCGTTGCGTCGAAGAGGTCCTTGGGCTTGTCCACCGTGCTGTTCTCCACCGTGCCCAGCTGCAAATAGTATTGCTCCCTCTCCGACTCCGTGATCTTATGGCCAAAGACATCGTCCTGTCCCATGTCTCTCATGTGGTGCAACTCCGCCTTGAGCTTCTTCGCGCAGGTCTGTCGCTGCTACCCGTCCTTGTTCGCCATCCACAGGGGCAGATACCTGTCGCGCGCCGTCGCGCAGATGCCCCAATGCTCCGCCGCCGCATAGCGCATGCGCGCCCTGCCAGGCGCAGGCCTCGATCTCGTCATCTTCGCGCCAAGGCCCGCAGCGCGGCCCCGGCAGCGGCGGCGCTGGGGCTTGTCTAACTTTCGCGTGGTCCACGTCGCCGATTCCACCGCCGAGGCCCGAGTGTCGCACATGGTCGTCGCTGCGCCCTCCTGCGCCTCGCGACCCTCCGTGGCGCGGTAGAGGTACTCGCCGGTCGCCTCCATTTCCTCCGTCAAGCTAGAAGTGCGGGTTGTCGTTTCTGAGATGCCACTGCCAAATGTCCGACGGGGCGAAGTCGGGGGCCTCCTGCTCCGCGGGCTCCTCCGCGCAGACTTCGTCGAACATGTCCTGCAGATGCGTCCCCGAGCTCTGCTTCTCCCTCCTGGCTGCCCCCTGCAGGGCGCGCGCGCTCGTCGGGTCGGGCTGCGCCTTGGGCCTCGTCGGGGCGCAGGGCTGCCCGGGCAGCGCCGCCGCCCGACGCCGCCATGGCCTCGTTGATCCTGCCGCGCGAAGTCGCAGCTCGCAATGCGTCCTCCACGGCGCCCTCGGCGCCCCCCCAGTCGCAGTCGAGGAAGTAGTTCGCGCCGTGCTACGCCATAGTCTATCCAGCTGCCCTTGCCCTTGTCGCAGGTGACTTCCACATCGGGCCGCGGGGGCCCGCCGCCAATCTTCCCCATGAATTGACGCTGTCCATCTTGCCGCGGGGGGATATTCCAGTCCGCCAATGTTGCCCACTGATCCGCGATCGACTGGGCGAAAGCGGCACAGGTCTTCGCCCCGTCAAAGTTGGCGCCACCCAGGCCGTGCTTCGGCAGGAGGCGCGCCGACGCGAGCGCCCGGTTGCCACTGCGCGCGCGCGTTCACCGATGAGAAGCCCTGAGCCGGGTCCTTCACGCCCCCTTGCTCGATGCGCGCCCTAATCTCGCCGTGACCTGTAGCCGCCGCATGCGACCGAATAGCAGCGAACTCGCCCCCCGAGGCGCCGTGCTCCGAGCGCTTTGCAGGGGTTGCTGCCGTCGCCAGTAATCTCCATCTATCTGCAGCTAACGTCGCTTTCTCCTTCGGAGTGTCCTGCTCCGCCACGCGCGCCTCGCACGTCGTGAAGATATCCGCGTCGTTGCCAGACTCGTTGAGGTACTTTCGGGCCAATTGGACCCATGTGGTGATGTTGGCGAACGAGATGTAAAACATGAGAATCATCCACGCCGCCGTCGCCCATAGCGTCGTCGCCGTCCGTGTCCTTCTTGGCGGTCGCGAGCCTCGCTGGAGAACCTGCTGGGCCCTTGGCCCGCAGACGGGCTCCGGACTCGTCCTTGAGCCGCTGCAGGGTGGCCTTGCGACGGGTAGCTGCAGCGGCTGCCTCGTTCTTGTCTGGCGATTCCCCTCCTGCTGGGCGCCCGCTGTCTGCTTCATCTGCGCAGCCGCCGTAACCGAACCACCAGGTGCCACAACCGCCGTGTCCTCCGCGCCCACCTTCCTGCGCTTCGCCTCCAAGTGAATGTTTCTGTGCGTCTCCATTGCCTGCTTCGCGAGCTCGCCGGGCCGCTTGTGCTATGTGCGCGCGTTCCTGACCAGCGCCGCCCGTGCCTGCATGTCCTTACGTGGGCAGTTTCTGCCTGTCCTCAGGCTGGTACTCCTCGATGCCCTCGGAGAAGGCCTCACCCACCTCCGGAGCTTGCCAACCTTCAATAGGGGGGCCGGCCTGCGGAGCGGGCTTCGCCTTGGTCGTCGCGCAGTACTCGTCCAGGATTCGGAGGTGGGCCGCCTCCGCCTCTTCCATCTGCTGGGCGGCGGCGCCCCGCACCTGCTTCGCGTCGCCCAACTTCGTCTGGGCCCCCAGCGGCGCCGTAGTCGCCGCGCCCGTGTCCTTCTGCGCCCGCCCCTTACTGTTGACCCCCTGTTTGGGCGCCGAGCTCTGGGGCGTCGTCCTCCCGGGCATCTGCGGGATCGTACCCTCCACCTGCTCGTTGAAGTCGCAGAAGGCTTGAAGCTCTTCTTGGTCTCGAACTTATTGATGAATTCTTCCAGCTCCGGCTCAGGCGTCGGCAATGAGGATCTCGTAATCCACTGCGGGGGCCTGGCCGCGCGAATCTCCTCGGGCCGTTGGCCCCGCCGCTGCGGCGCCGGAATGAAATCGTCGCACTTGTCGCGCCAGCCGCCTGACCGCTGCAGCTTCCAGTCGCGCGCCCACTCACCGCGCTGGCCGCGCGCCGCGCGCGGGCGAGAGCCAGGCACTCCGCGGAGCCGACCGCAGGGCGGCGGCGCGGAGCACGCCCGCCCGGGCTCGAATCAAACTTGATGCGGGGGCCCAAATTCCACGGAGAAGGCCGCGCAACATCGCCGCCGGGCTGAACAGCCTTGCCCGCCCTGGCAAAGGCATGCCCTGAATGCGCGGGGGCGGAATGCTTCCTTGAGCCAGATGGGCCACGGAGGGAGGAGGAGGAAGCAGGAAGAGGAGGAGGAGGAGGAGGAGGAGGAGGAGGAGGAGGAAAAAGAGGAGGGGGAGGAGGAAGAAATGGAAGAGGAGGGCGAAGCGGACGAGGAGGGGGAAGGCAGGAGGGGGACGAGGAGGCGGAGGAGGGGGAGAACGAGGAAGGGGGGGGAGGGGCGCGGAGGAGGGGGGGGAGGAGGAGAAGGAGGAGGAGGAAATGCGTTCTGCAAACAGCTTCGCGCGTGCAGGCGGCTGCGAATTTACGGTCGCTCTTGCCCTGGGCCTGATCTTTCGCGGGCCGCAAGCTTTTGTCTGCGCCGGGCCGCTCGAGAATGCGACTCCGCACCGCCCCCGATGGCGCGGTCGGGCCCCGCGCGCAACCCATCGCATGACACCAGAAAAACTCCACGCAATAATGCAAGCGCCGTCGAGGGCCGCGCCGTGGACTACGAAGGCAGTTCGGCATGAAATTACACGGTGGGTAAACATCGTACCCAGAGTAACTAGGTTGGGTTGCTGCCCGATTTCTTGAACCACTGCCCTCCCGCATCGCCGCGACCGAACCCATGCCTGCCGCGCGCTCGCCGATTATCCGCGCCGCTTGCCGCCCAAACTTGGGAATTACAGTCTGCGCCGATCACGATGTGCAACTTGCCCCATGCCCATGCACCTGTGTCGGCGATGCGGGACAATGCGTCGCGCGCAGGAGGCAGCCGCATGTCCCGTCCGTTGGGCTCTGCTTCGCCTGTCCGCGCGTGGCATGCGCGCGCTGACCGGCGCAGCGTTTAAAGCAACGTGGCCAGCGAACGCGGGGCAGCAATCCAAAACTACGTTGCATGATCCCAAAGCCGATCCTTGCATCAGTATAAACATGTCCACCTTCAAACGTAGAGGTTTCGCTGCCAGCTGGGCGCGTCGGCTCGTCGGCGCCCCATCCCGCTCGCGCTCGGCCGATCCCGCGGCAATTCCGCAAGCCTGTCGCCGCCTTCCGTTGTCATTACACGCGGCCGAACAGGCCGGTGGAAATCATTCTTCGTTCGGACGCCTCTAGCCGCACCGTGACTTGTTTGTCGGCGGCAAATTGAATTCAATAAGAGGTGCAGACAGCCGAAGAACGCATCGGATTCGGATGGGGCACAAAAAGAACAAGACGCGGCGCCAGGGAGGAAGGAGAAAACCTCGGGCAATGGAGCACGATCAAACCGTGAAGATATTGTACTTGCATGCCCAGGCGCAATCCCAGAGGTGTGGCGAACCAAAGGTATAGGGGCATGACATACAGCCGTGAGCCACACCGTGATAAGCCTAGACGCTGATGGTAAAAGTTGCGCTCGGCTTGTGGAATGGATCGGGCGCAGGCGTGGACATGCCAAAACATGCGGGACATATGGACATGTCAAAAACATGCGGGAAATAACTGCACAGAAACGAATGCCTCTACAGATAGCTTCAGGAAGGGCCAACCAGGCCTAAATCAAACGTGTCAAGCCAGCGGCTGGTACCTTTGGACATGTGTTCCAGAGGAGTTGTTTGCTTGCTGTTGTGTTGGTTGAGGCCGTGTCTGGGGTCACATAAGCCAAGCAGCAGGTTCAGCCTGGGGCCAACACAACAATCAGAATGTTCAGTTATACGATGAAGATTTGCTCAAGAGAGCGGGTGGTTTCATACACCTGACCGCCGAGGCTTAGGCTTCAACCCACGACTGCAAACACAGGCGTACCCGAAGAGAAATTCGTCTGTGGAGTGTGCCCAAGCACCTGGACTGAGCCGTTGCCCCAACACGACCAAGTCTTGCACCATGCACAACGGCTGGTATTTCGCAGGAAACATCACTCTGTTCGCATCAAGCTGGCCACAATATGCGGTAGCAGCGTCAAACATTGACGCTGGTCGTTGCCCACGCAAATATTGTTACCGTGTCTCACACGGCAATCTCGGCGACACCTATCAACAGCAAGAAGACGAAGGCGGCCGAGGAGGCCTTGACAGCGGGGTCTACGTCGAGACTCTCGTTTTCGAGGTCGCTGTCGTCTGGACTCCACTTCGGGCTCGGGCTCGGGTTCGGGCTGTCGTCGGTGCCGTCGTCGCTGTCACGCCTGAAGGTAAGATCCATCGCAGTGGGGTTCCTCCCGAAGGTCCAGCAGGGCACCCAGTGGGACCCCTTGTGAGATCCCTCCTGGGGAACTCGAGGGGGGGCCCCCAGTGGAATTCCCTCTGGGGCCCCCGGTGGGGCCCCGAGTGCGGCCTCGGGAAGGTCACAAGCGGGATGGGCTCGACATTATCTGGCCAAGGGGTTATGCGCGTCCAGAACTTGTGTCGTCCAAGCCGCACTCAAGTCGACCTCGCTCGGGCTCGAGCTCAGGCACGGGTTCGGGGTCATGCTCGGGCTCGGGCCGTCGTCGGTGTCGTAGTCGTTGCCACCTCGTGGGGAGCGAAGTCCAACCCAGCAGCAGGCCGTGTAGTCGCCACCCTCGGCGGCGGTGAGTGTGATGCACGTCCACGATTTCTGTCTTCACCTCCTCACTGATCCCGATCGCGGCCAAGGCAAGGCAGAGCAACCACAGGAGCGATGCCGCGAATACCGCCATGGCGGCTCGGACGGCAGGGGCACTCGGCGCGAGCGACACTGCGAGCAGTGGTTACTTGAGATAAACGGCCGTTGGCTCCCACTCTCGACCCCCAGATGGCGGCGGACATGCTGCAAGGCGCACGCACGCACGCACAGAGCAACGCGGAGGGGAAAGGTGAGAGTCCATCTTCGATTCACCTTCGTGAATCCGAGGCTTCCAAATTCAATGGTACTTCACACTGCTCCGCCAAAATCAAGTCCGGCTTCCAGGCCAAGTTTGGGACCGCTTGGGGGCCATGTTCGGTCGCGATTCCGATCCAAAGCTGGACCCCGAATTAGGCCGCTGGCCCCAAAGTTCCCGCGGTCCAATGTGGGAATCCGTTTTGGACCGAGTATACAAACGAAATGGCGAATGGCTTAAAAAGCTTGCCCAGAGGGCGGATGTACGGGAGCAGAAGCACCAGTCAGCGCCATGATTCGCTTCGCACGCGAAGCGCGCACCGGTCTTGTGGGCTCACTGGTTAAGACCGATCGTGGGCAGGGTGTCCGGGAGGCACAGCCCCTCCAGAAGCCAGGGTCTGGGAGGAGTCCCCGCAGCCATCTCACAAGAAGCAGGACTCTGTGGCGGAAGAGAAAAGAAATAGAGAGAGAGAGAGAGAGAAAAAAAAAGAGACTACCTATACGACCACCCTTCGGGTGACAAGGAGTCTCGGGGGGGAGGAACCAACGTCTCACTCGATCGGTCGCACTATCGATCTCACTATCGATCTCACTATCGGTCTCGCTCGATCCGTCTCACTCGATCGAGCTCACAATCGATCTCACTCGATATAGTTCTTTCGATCGATCTGACTATCGATATCACAATCAATCTCACTATCGATCCCACTATCGATCTCACATTCGGTCTCACTATCGATCTCACGATCGATATCACAACCGATGCTACAATCAACGTCATCATCATCAACATAATCGTCACCAACCTCATCAACATCATCATCAACATCAGCATCAGTATCATCGGGGCACCATCATCATCACCGCCTCATCGCCATCATCATCAACATCATCATCACCATCATCATCGGGGCACCATCATCGTCACCATCATCATCACAATCACCATCATCGGGACACCATCATCATCAGCATCGGAACACCGCCATCATCATCATCACCACCATCTCATCATCATCATCATGCACAACATCATCAGCATCATCATCGGGGCACCATCATCATCATCAACAACAGCATCATCAACATCACCATCATCACCGGGACACCATCATCATCGTCACCATCATCATCATCATCATCATCATCATCATCATCATCACCATCACCATCATCATCACCGGGACACCATATCATTATCATCGGGCAACCATCATCAAAATCATCATCACCACCTCATTATCATCCTCATCCGCATCATCATCATCATCACCATCATCGGGACACCATCATCATCACCATCACCATAGTCAACAGCATCATCATCAACATCATCATCACCACCATCATCGGGACACCATCATCATCATTTTCATCAGCATCAGCATCATCATCTCAATATATCATCATCAACATCATCAAGAGTATCAACATCATCATCATCATCATCGGAACACCATCATCATCAGCAACATCAGCATCATCATCAACATCATCATCATCGGGACACCATCGTCATCACTGTCATCATCACCTCATCATCATCCTCATCAGCATCCTCATCACCATCGGGGAACAATCATCGTCATCATCATCATTATCATCATCTACATTGTCACCACCATCATCATCATCATCATCATCATCATCATCATCATCATCATCATCATCATCATCATCGGGGCACACACCATCATCATCGCCACCATCACCATCATCATCATCATCATCATCATCGACATCATCATCATCATCATCATCATCATCATCATCATCATCATCATCATCATCATCATCATCATCATCATCATCATCATCATCATCATTATCATCGGGGCACCGACGGGACACCGGCGGGACACCGCGCCCCACCGGCCCCCGGAAAGGAAACATTTGGTCCGGCCGCGCCTCAGCCGGAGGAGACAGACTTTCTTCTCGCCCGCCCACACAGCTTCGCCTCGCCCGCACGCACGGCACGCACGAACACGAAACCGAAACAGATTTCCCGGTAGGGGGGCTCTCCGTTCCACTTCGATCTCACCCCCTCACCTCCGATAGTGGGAGAAAGGGAATGAGAGGGAGAGGGTGGAACCAGTGAAGAATTGCAGTGAGTGGCAACTGCACAAGAGAGAAAGAGAGGGAGAAAGAGAGAGAGAGGGAGAGAGAGAAAGCGGGGTGCATTTCGTGTACAGGCTAGCTATATGCATGTAGAAAAAGAGATAGGGCAGGAGGGAGGGGGGAGAGGGGGGAAAAGGTGACAGGAATGGGGGGAGGGAAAGAGACAGAGTGATATATATATATATATAGAGAGAGAGAGAGAGAGAGAGAGAGAGAGAAAGAAAGAAAGAAAGAGAGAGAGAGAGAGAGCGAAACAACAAAAAAACAACAACAACAACAACAAAAGAGTAAAACAGGAAGTCAGGCGACAAGAAAAGAACACCCACGCCAGCTATTAATGAGCGTAGGGGTGGCGGCAGCACCCCCAAGCAAAACTTCACCCTGCCCCCCTCTTCCTCGGTGAGCCGTCGAGGCGAGGCGCTGGGCATTGTCTTGCTCGCCACCGCTTGGTCATCACTGCAAGTCTTCAAGAGGTATGCGCGCTTTGCCACCTATTGGACCGTGCAGCTCCATGCGAGCCTACGCAACCTGGACAGCACATGAGGCGCAGGTGAGCAAACCTGGACTGGAACCCGCCCGCCGCCCGCGGGGTCCGCAGGCGCCGGCGGCACAGGCTCGGGTGGCTCACCGCTCGCTTGCCCCTCGTCTTCCCACGGGTCGAGCAGGCCGTGGTGGATCAGCAGGTCCTCCCAGAACGGCATCCTCGCAGGGTCCGCCTCCGCAAACACCCACGCGCCGTCCGGGTGGGCCTCTGGGCGCTCCCAGTCCACCTGCCCGAGCGACAGCCGCAGGAGCACGTCCACGGGCACGAACACGTCGGCGACAGGCAGGGGCGCGGCCTCGTCATCGGGAACCGCGCGGTCTCCTGGGGCGTCCGAGCGCACCTCCCACCTGAGCGACGAAAAGAAAAGGGTCTTACTCGCGATGATCCTACTCACGATCACGATGGCATGGCGACCCTACGCCGCGGCTTACGCGAACCGCCGGCGTGGCACACCGCGTGGAGAAGAGGGCGCTGACGCGCGACTTGACGTGAAAAGCTTGCGCGCGCATGCCCGCGCAATCGACCCCGTGTTCTTCCGAAACGCTCACCTGTCCACCGCGACGAGGGCGCCGCCTGGAACGCCCGCAGGCACCGCCACCCACACGCCCTGCTGCCCCGCCACGGAGTCCTCCGAGACCACCGCGGCCAGGGCCGCCCGGCTCTGCCGGCCCCCCGTGCGCAGCCACAGGGCCGCGTAGCCCGGCCCGTCCGTGGCGGCGGTGGCCAGCGCAGGGCCGTCCGCGGCCGTGCGGGCCGCGCCGTCGCCCTCGGCGGCCAGAGGCGGCGCGGGCTCCCCGCCGCCGTCCTCCTCCTCTCGGCGGCTCCGGAGGGCGTGGCTTGCAAGTGGCGCGGCTTGCAACCCGCATCCTTCGGCTTCGCGCAAGAGGGGCCCCAGGCAAGTGGCCTCTGGTGCGCGTCTTTCGGGTGGCGCGGGGGAGGGGGGGGTAAGGGGGTGGGGGGGGGGGGGGGGCAAAACCCAAGCACGCGCAAGACGCTGCTATCGCATGGCATTCAACCATCTGGGGGCCCTAGTGCCCCCGCACCAACAGTAGGTCTGGCGAAAAGGTCGCTCTTCCGTATGCCCGCGCCACGGGGGGCGGGCGAGGACCGCGAGGCGGCCTGACGAGGGCAACGTGGTGCCCCCCCCAGGCCCCAACGACGTAGGTTGCAAACCACACCCTGGCGTAATCACACCCTCTGTAGGCGCCGGTCTTCCTCCTCCTCCTCCTCCTTCTCGGACGGCCTCCGACGCCCCAGCATCTCCGCGCGAGAGCCCTGGGGCGGCACGTGGGCCCCCAACGCCTCACACGGCGGTTGATCCAGATGAAGAAAAAACAGCATAAGCATAAACTCTCGCCGGTCCTCGCGGATTTCCTGGAGGGAAGTTGGAATATCAAGTTGGCAAGTTCAATCAAAGACTGTTGAGTATAGTCGTATAGAGAGGAGGACATATGCTATACCTCCGTTGGTTGCGATAGGCCTACGGTGCCCACCTTTGGTGCTTGAAAGGCCCATGGGGGCCCTTCGGTGCCCACCCCGTCCCGCCCACATGGGCTTCGCACCCCCCCTATGGTGGGGAAGTGGGTGGGCGGGCCGACCCCCCTGGCGTCGCACGTACTACGCCTGGGGTGGTGGGAATGTTGGAAAAGGTGGCCCCTCCCTCCCCGTCACTCCGACATGGCTCAAAGCTCCCACAGTCATAGACCCAATCGTGCTGATATGCTCCATGTCGCCGTGGTACTGCCGCCTCAATCGTGACGGCAACGCCCGTACTGCTACGCGCACTCGTACTACACAGCGCCGCGCTGCTAGCCCCAATCGTGTTGGTAGCAATGGTAACGTTTGCACCCGCGCTGCTCAACGACGCAATGCTGGCCCTGGTCGTGCTTGTCACAGTGGCCGCGGTTCTCCAGGTCGCCATGTTGCTGCTGATTCGGTTGAAACCAACAAGTTGCACGAATCCCTCCCGTCGGTCCGATTCCTCCCAACCCTACCAAGGGGGTTTCGCGCAAAAGGAGCGTGGGGGTCCACAGGCGGGGGCACCTCGTTCCTACTCATCCGGAGAAGCCCTTCAAAAGGCATCACGAATCCCTTGGACGCGCCACCCCCCCGTGGCTCAAATCTTCCACCCCCAAGTGGCACAGCGCTCCCCGAAAATGTCGTGTTGCACCCCAATGGATCGCACGAGTACTGCTCACCGACGCGCTGCTAGTCCTAGTCGTGCTGGGAAGACCCGCGCTGCTGCCCGCAACCGTACTGCTCACTGGTGTCACGCTGGTAACGCATGTGCTGCTGCTCGTACTCGTGATGCTCTCCGAGGTGCTGCAGCCCTCCCGCCCTCCCCCTCCCAAGTTCCATGAATTCACTGGCATCTATGCAGGGGCTCTGGACGGCCAGCAGGGGTTACAAGTCCCGATCACGGTCCATATTGGAGAGAGGTTGAAACATCAAGCTGTCAAGTCCAATGGATGTGGAATTACGTCATGCAGAGTGGAGGACATATGCTATACCTCCGTTGGTTGCGATAGGCCTACGGTGCCCACCTTTGGTGCTTGAAAGGCCCATGGGGCCCTTCGGTGCCCACCCCGTCCCGCCCACATGGGCTTCGCACCCCCCCTATGGTGGGGAAGTGGGTGGGCGGGCCGACCCCCCTGGCGTCGCACGTACTACGCCTGGGGTGGTGGGGATGTTGGAAAAGGTGGCCCCTCCCTCCCCGTCACTCCGACATGGCTCAAAACTCCCAGCCCCAAGCCATACAAATCTTGTTGCAACGACGCGATGCTGGCCCAGATCGTGCTTGTCACAGTGGTCGCGTATCTCCGGGTCGCCGTGTTGTTGCTGATTTGGTTGAAGCTAACGAATTACACGAATCCCCCCCGTCCGTCCTCGCCCCACATGGTCGCTGGTGGGAGCCCTATGCTGGCCTCCAGCGTGGTTGGGCGATATCGCCCTGTGGTGGCTGATGCCCCCGGCCCGCCGCCGAGCCCTATGGTGGTTCTGGCCCCGATTCCTGAGCGGCCCCCTCCCTGGCGCGCGGAGCGCGTCAGGGGCGGCGCCGTGAGGAAGACCCCAGCGCAGATCCAAGACATCCGCGAGGAGCTCCGAAAGTGTAGGCCAATGCAGCTTTTTCTTCGTCGATGCTCGCGAGGGCCCGCCACCAGCGAGGCGAAGATCGGCTCCACGCAAGAGTCACCCTGGGCAAGAATGACCTTTGATGGGCGGCTTTTGGGGGGCCGCGGAGGGGGCCAAACACAGCCGCGCAAAGACGCTACTACCGCAACGCGTGAGGCGATCGGGGGCTCCTGTGGGCTCGCACCGAAGGTCACTCCAGCGACTGATCACTCTTATGCGCAGCCGAGAAAAGCATGCGCTTGGCCGCCTGGGACAGACCGGCGCCCCCGGCGCCGCGCAGAAGGGGGCCCGGGCAGCTCGCCGAGGAGCGCCGGGGCGACGCTGGGCGTCTTCTGCTCCTGCTCCTGTGGAGGGGGCCCAGGGACATACAAAACAAAATGCTCAGATTCCCAGGATTCCCCATATTCTTACATGTGCTCTTGGTTTTCGTACTTTCCCTCCCCACGTCCCATATTATCCCATATCTTCCTGGGGATCGATGCTTCTGCGTGTCTGCGCCTGCTTGTTTGGAGGAGCAAGAGATGGGAGCGAACAACGGCAGCATACACAACTCGCCGCGCTCCGCCATCCGCGGCGGCACCTGCCGTGTCCGCCGCAAGCCTCTTCTGCGCACGTGGCCGGCACTCCGGCCAGGGATGCGGGCCACGCCACGACTGCGCTGCTGCCAGCTGCAGCCGCCGCCGGCTGGAGCGGACTCGTGTGCGTCTGTTGAAGGGGCCCCAGGACACACAAATAAACACACACAAATAAAAAGATTCCCCATATGTTTTATATTTTCTGGGTTTTTGTCTTCCCCCCCACTTCCCATATTTTCCCATATTTTCGGGGGAATCGACGATTAATTGTGTCTGTGTGTTTTTTCCCCTCCTGATCTGTGCCCGTTCGTCCCTCCCGGTGCTCCTGCTCCTGCTGCGGCCGCTCCGAGCCCGGCGCCCCTGGCACAGAGAGCAGCTCACGGGAGTTTCCGGTCATCCCCATGGCGTCCAGTAGCGCGGCCACCGCCGCACCAAGCGGACATGCTGCATCTCCCTCACATGGCCCGATTGGGCACTACTGGTCGCTGTCAAGCGGAATTGGACCGCTAATCGGCGTCACCAGGCGCTATGTTGGTGCTACTGAGCGCTACTGTGCGCTAATTAGTCGCCGACATACGTTCAATCCAAGACGAACAGAAACTTCCGTGATATACAATCTAACCTGGCGGCTCCCGCTGCTCGACGGCCTGCTCTGGGGGCGCCTCCCGCGACGGTAGCTGCTTGGGCTCCTCTGGGGGGCAACGTCAAGCTTCGAGGTTCGAGGTTCGAGGTTTTCGAACGCTTCCGTTGGTTCTCAGCGGCTTTCCAGCCTCGGGATGTCTTTCAGCGGCTGCGCCTGGCCGAAAGCGCTCCAGGGGTACCTGGATCGTCCCGAACGGCCGCCAGAGGCCCGAGACACGACCCGAAAACTATCGGGGGCGGTCAAGAAGGGAGCGCCCAAGAGGGGGGGGCGCACATGATGGCCGGCGACATGTGCGCGGCCCAGGGGGGGGGGGCCGGGGACGTATTGACACCAGAAGAGGCGCCATGAAATCTGGGGAGAGATCTCCGGCCCCCGGCAGGATATCCCCCCCCCCCAAGTCATCCCCCCCTCTTGCCCCCCCCCCCCCCCCTCTTGGCCCCCGGCATGATATCCCCCCCCCCTTGTCATCCCCCCCCCCCCTCGGCCGCCCCCGAAACTACCCCGGGACCGCCTCAAGGGGCGGCAGCGTCGCAGCGGCATCGGCGACTCCTCGCCGACAGATCGACGGCAGGCCCCCGGAGGGAAGCCGCACGCCCAGGAGGGGGTGGGCTCTCGGGCCACCACCGCGGGGGCGCGCAGACATGGATTGGCGATCCACGGACTTGGCGCGCGGTCGCCAAATCCATGGATCGTGGGTGGTGCCCCACTCTGACCTTGCCCCTGGCCTTCCGCCCGAGGGCTTTTAGGCCAGAACTCCCGCATCCGGCGGCCGTTCGGGAGGATCCGGGCACGCCCAGAGCGCTCTCGGCGAGGCGCAGCTGCTGGAGAGCGTCCCGAGGCTGGGAAACCGATGAGAATCGACAGAAAGTTCCGAAAACCTCAAGCCTGCGAGGCCGAAAAAAAACCGAATGCTTCCAAGCATGAGCCCATCACCCCACGTTGCCCCCGTCCTTGGGTCAAAAATATCCCTGGACCTCTCCTGGGTACGTTCTGCCCAGAATCTCGAGGCGGATCAAGCCGTGGCCACGAGGTCTCCCCAGAACGATAAAAAGAAAACATCCCCAGACGGCGAGCCCCGGCCCACGACCCCCCGAACCCGCTAACGTTGCCCCTGGCTTCTCCTCCTCCTCCTCCTCCTCCTCCTCCTGCTCCTCCTGCTCCTCCTCCTCCTCCTCCTCCTCCTCCTCCTCCTCCTCCTCCTCCTCCTCCTCCCCCTCGTCCCTCTCCTCCTTTTTTGACGTTGCACAGACATGGATCGGAGATCGTTGAGTTCTCCTCCTCCTCCTCCTCTTCCTCCTCCTCATCCTCCTCCTCATCCTCCCTCCTCCCTCCTCCTCCCTCCTCCTCCCTCCTCCCCCCTGCGAGCTGCAGCAGTGCCAGCTGGTGCCTTTTTGAAGTTTCTCCTTCGTACCATTGCAAAGTGTTGAACGCTCATCTGAGGCATTGTCTTGAGTATGCGTTCCCAGTCAAGTCACCTCTTGTGGCAGGAAGCCGAATCAATTTTGGATTTCCACTGAGACCTTGGAACGTATGAACGCACGCACTTCGCAGCTGAGGAATTACATCAGGATCGGTTTCGCTTGTTTGAACCTTCAGAAGGCTTTATTGTTCCTGGTCTGGGCTGACATACTCCAGGGGCCATGGGCTTGTCGCCGCACATCGCTACGTAAGATCTCCACGCGCTCGCATGCTTTTTTTTTTCGCCGCGGGGGCACTAGGAACCGGCATCTGGCTAGTAATTATCTTTCGGCCTGCACTCAGCGAACTCTCCTTTTACTTGGACAGCTTGGAGCAGCCTAGGTTGTACAACTATTGCAGCTGTGAGGTTTCGGAAGCCTTCGGAAACTATCATTGCTTACACTCGGCTCTGGGTCCGGCAGTTTGGCAGCTTTTTGGAACCCCATCGTGTCGGGCAATTCGCTCTGGAGGAAATGCAGTGGGTACTTCCTGGGCATCCTGGGATAAAAGGCGTTGCTGCTTGCTGGATTTCTGTCACGCGCATGTCTGGCCTTTGTCTTGCTCTCGGTCCATCGCGCTCGAGGTCATGAATCGTATCGCCACGTTTCATGCCAATCGTGATACTAAGATACATGCTGCTATGTTAACTTCAGAGGTTTTGCCGGCTTGTTCTCGCAAGGAATTCCATGAGGCTTTCGCCGAGCTCCAGGCTATGGGAGCTTGCTCACGTCGTAAGCAGTCTGCTCGGCCACTCCCCGTGCTGCCCGGCGCCGACGGTAAGTCACTTAGGTCGTATGTCGAAATTGCCGATCGTTGGCTGGAACACTTCAGCGTCGAGGAGGCTGCCCCTATCATTAGAGGCCTCCTAGATGGGGTCCCAATAGAAATGGTCGGAAGATCGCGCCGCATCGTCGATGCATCGGCGACGCAGGCGTGGAGAAATCCGGCTTCACATCGAGCTGCATCGACGATGCATCGTCGATGCGGCGCGATCCTCCGACCCCATCTACTCCGACCCCATCTGGGAGGCCTGGAATTACACCTAGTGCCGACTCGCACTGGTATCCGCAGTCCACGGCCTCCTTGAATTGTCGGCTACTCGCAATTTGGACATTGCTCTCGAAGACGCGCCGTCCGTTGGCGTCGCACAGCGCGCAGTGCTCGGTGCCAAAGAAGTCTGCAACAGGCCGACGGCATCGCAGGTGCAGTGCTGAAGCAGCTTGCAGTGCAGATCGGCAAACTGTTTCACCCACTGTACGTTAAGAGCACGGTGAGAGTATGTAAGCCCATTCAGTGGAAAGGCGTTTTTTGGGGAGCCCATTCAAGTTCGAGGTGCCCTTCAATGTCAAACACATTCATCCGATCCTGGGGTACTCCCACGTTGGCAAGCGCTTTCGTGCTCGTACTCGCGCTTGCGTGGTCGACGCACTCGCAGTGTCTGCAAGGAACCGCCAATTTGGAGGGCTCGCTTGCCGCGGTACAGAGTACTCGGCGCTCGAGCTCAGAATAGTTCAACAGCTGACAGCCGCAGATAGCAGATAATACAACTGTTATGTTGTTCTTCATCGAGGCGGTTCAGGCCTTCAAGAAGGCCGTTCGGGAATCTGTGTATTCAGAACGTAAACGGATAATCAGGCTCCTGCCGGGTTGCTCAAGCATTGCAAGCTTCCCCTGGGCACTATGCACGAACTGGCCCCTTGCACTTTCGAACTCAAGCACCTATGCTGGGACAAGCGGGCGTCTCGGGGTTTCGTCATGAGCAGATCTCGGATGCCTATGGGGAGTCTTGGTTCTGTCTCAGGGACGGGGAACGTGTTGCGTTTCCTTTTCTAGGCCCGGGTCCTGGTCAACAGCTCGGGGATATAGCATACAGCTTCGTCATGACCAAGAGCATGGCGAAAGCTGAAGCTAGTCTCCTGGAGTTAGGTGCGGGCTTTCGTCGACCTACGCTTCAGATATCCTCTCGCTGGCGGCCTACAGGTGCAGTGGAGATGAAGACAGTACCCCAGTATACACATGCCACACTGTGGATGATGTTTTGTTCGACGATGCTGTGTTCGCTTTTGCAGGTCAGGTCGACATTTCACTGGCGCCAAGACCTATTGTGGCCGCAATGGTTATCGAAGCGTTTACTTCCCTTGAGCTCCAGGTCAACCGTAAGCCCGGCAGATCGGCCTCTGTTCCAATTGAGAGGCCCCACGTCTCGCAAAGCCAAGTTACGCCTGGTCCCAGACATGCACAACACGACGCAAACGTACACTTCCGCCCTGGGTACGGTTGGGCTTCATAGAATTGAAGAGTATGTGCACTTAGGCACCAAGCACGACATGTCGGCCTCCAATGGGCCAGATTTGGCTCACCAGCTTCAAGGAAGTTCACCAGCTTGGAAGACTCTCGAGACTAAAGTGTTCAGACACAGAACAATCGAGCAGCACGCCGCACTCACCTTCCTGGATTCCTCGGTTTGCTCGGGCAGGCTTCAATCCAGCACGTGGGGCTTTGTCACAGATGCACAGAACAGAAGTTTACAGGATGACTTGGTAAGGTACGCATTACCGCATTACCTCTAGGCTGCCGCGCAGGGGCGACACTGCCGCGCATCGCAAGTGTCTTGGCCACGGTCGGCCGCCCTCCTCTGTCAGCGCTACTGTCGGCACATCGGATTCGCCTACTTGGCCGCCTACTGCTTTCCAGTCCCCTCACACCATGACCCTCGTTCACGTTTGCATGGGAGTTACATGCAGGATTTGAGCCATATGTGGATGGAGGGCTTGGGATCGTTTGCGCTTTCCACGGCTCGATTTCAAGACTATCCCGACCCTGCCAATGACTTACACGCCTGGGAACCAGAATCGACCAAGTCGGCCACTTCTTGAAAACATGATCT
The DNA here is from genome assembly GCA_963575745.1 of Prorocentrum cordatum. Lineage (NCBI taxonomy): Eukaryota > Dinophyceae > Prorocentrales > Prorocentraceae > Prorocentrum > Prorocentrum cordatum. The sequence continues at coordinate 307,204 of CAUYUJ010021226.1, read as the reverse complement.
TCGACTTGCTAGCTAACTGCGCACGCCCGCTTTGGCCAGAAAGAATCCCTAGCACACGCGGAGGGAGACGATCTGTTCATGATTCTCGAGTCTGCGGGTGCACCATTCGCTAGGTATGATGAGCGTCACAGATTAAGCATTCAAAAGCAACAACAAAGACGCAAATATCCCGACATGGTTTTGGTGTGAACAAACGTTTTCCACGGTTCACGTGCTCTCGTCTAACATTTGTCGGGCACGTTATTCCAGAGTGGATTTCATCCGAAAGTGCCAAGTGGCTGAGCTCCCGTGCAAAACGTGCTTTCGACAATTTGCTCATCAATAAGCTTTAACTGCTCATGTCGCCCTCCACTCCGCTGGGTGCGCCGACGGCATGCTTGTCTCTGCTCTGCAGCGTACTGCTGCCGAGGCTTAGGCTTTGAATGATGCAGAAGCTGATCGGTTGAAGGCTCAGCGCAGTGCTGGGCAAGGTCGGTGGCGCACGGACTTCCCCGTCAGGAAGATCCACGGACAAGTCAGAGCCATGGAAATCGACCAGCTCGCTCGGAATCTCACGCCTCAAGAAGCCCGGCGAGTCCTTCTGGAGTCTGAGAACGCCGTGCCTGGACAAAATCAATGAAACCTCCAGGTTCTCTCGGACGAGCCCGCGCAGGTCCAGGAATCCACGGGTATTCCTTTCTGCGTCTTCAATCCCGGGGAGTGCACGAATTTCGCTGCTTCTCAGGTCCGGATTCGGATTTCTAGGACCCACTTATTCGCGCTGAACCTCTACTGCGGCCAGCGCCGAGCTGGCGACGTTGAGTGGCAGGTGCGCTATGCCATGCCGCAGCCAGCAGGCGAACTGGTCATCATAACCGTGGATGTCGCCATCGATCCTATTGGCGGTGACTTGACACGGGAAGCCACTATCTTGGAATGGGCCGAACATATCCGCTGCCACAAGGTCGTTGAGACAAGGGGGGCCCCCCCTGTGAAACTCGGCCCGCGTCTCGGTGGCGCGAGGGGGGCCCCTTTGAGGGCCACAAGTTCTATTTGGGGTCTGCCTTGGGCTACTCAGAGACAATCAGGGCAGCTTCGCTTGGACTATTAACTTCTGTTCTCTCTGGCGTGGCCCCATCCAGTCATCTGAAAGCCGGCTTCAGTGGCTGGCTCGAGCACCCTCTCCCGCACTTGGACCTCTAATGCGCCCGCCTTCTTCAACTGGCGCCACTTATAGGCTCTCGCCGACGCGCCGCGCCTTGCGCGGTCAGCACTAACTACGTTTGACTATTGTTAGCACCGAGAATTTAGCGTTTGCCCGTCCGAGGTAGGCAGAGCCCCTACGACGGTTCATTCGGTCAGGATGCTCTCTCCAGGGCACCTTGCGGCCGCCCCAGGGTCAGGTCGGCGTTCCCACGGTAGGGGTGCCCATTGGACTTCAATGAAGCAAAATGCCCAGGACCACGTGTTTACAGCTTCCCAGCAGGCCGATGTAAAGTATTGGCATCGGTTCGCAAATCGGACGCATCGCGCAGCCGCGGGCGCCCGGGGCAGCGGCGCCTAGTCCGGGAGCTTGGGGAGCTGCTCGATGCGCTGCGCCCAGAGGCGTGCACAAGCCGCCGCGCTGCCCTCAGCGCTCGGCAAAACGCCCAAAAGCAACGCCGCCCGGCACCGCGCGGGCAGGCGCCCATGCCATCCCGGGCACGCGCTCCCCAGCAGATCTGCTGCCGACGCAGACGCCGCGCTGCCGCCGCAGCGGAAGCAGAAAACGCGGCCGGGCCCGCGCGCCAGGGCGCGGGGCCACCACGAGCGCCTTGCGAAGAACTCATGTCCCCCCTGCTGACGGGCGCATCAGCACCGCTTCGGCGTGGGCCAGCTGGCGCCGGACTGCGCGCACATTGCGCTGGCGGCGGCGCGCAGCTGGCGGCGCCGAGGAGAGGGCAGACTGTTCCCCGGCAGCCACGACGCGCTGCGCGGCTCCGAGCAGCTCCAACTTCCGAAGCTGGTCGCGCACCACTTCTGGTGGCGGCGCCCTGATGGCTGCGGCGGCGCCAGCATTGCCATCGGCGGCCGCGTTGCCAAGGCGGTCCCGCTCGCTCAACCCGGGGCGGCGCGCCTCCACTGGCGTCTTGCGCGCGCTGGCACCCAGCGGGCCCGGAAGCGCCCGCTGCGCGCGGCGTCTGCGAGTGGGAACTATAAGTCAGCGTGCTCCCAATCACGCGGGTCGCCGCCAGTCGCGAGCTGGGTGCAAGCGCGCGCCGCGCACTGGCTGTCCGAAGCGAGGTCGATCGGACCGCGTGCGCAAGCCGCCGCCGCAGCGGCCGTCACCTCAGCCCGCTGCGCCGTCGACTGGGCCGGCCAGGTTGGGCGCTGCGAAGCCCTCGACGCGGAGGCCCCAGGCCGCTCGCGCCAGCGGCGGGCCCGCGGGGCGGAGGCAAGCCCCGTCGCTCCAAACTATGCGGCGGGGCAACCCCGGGAGCACCTCCGCTTGGGGCGGCAGCTGCGTTTCTGCGTTTCTGCACGCCCAGTGCGAGGGCCTCGAGGAGCGGCGGCAGCGCCAGGACTCCCGTCTGCGACCCCCTGCGGTAGCAGCCCCCGCAAAGCCCAAGCGTCTCCTGACGGCGCGTCCGTCCGGGGCGCAGCAGCGAGCGCAGCGCGGCGCGGGCCTTCCCGCGCTGGGCATAGCCAAAAGCGGTGCTCGTGGCCCTCGGTGGCCAGCCCACAGCGCGGGCACGTGCCCGCGCCGCCCTGCTCCAGCGACGGCCTGCGTCACGACGCTGCCGCGGAAGACGCCGCGCAAGGCCCCGGCGCCCTCAGGCGTGAGCTCGCCGGCGTCGAGCAAGCGGCGGGTGGCCCACCTGTCCGCCCCGCAGACCAAGTGGGCGAAGCAAGTCCGACGCGACGCGACCTTGCGACGCCCGGCCTGGCTCCACGCTGCCAGAAGCACCCGTTCTGTGGACCGCCTCGGGTGCTCCGCCGGGCACCGGCCGTGCGGCGCTGCAGGCGCGCCGACCCAGCGCCCCATGTCGCCGCCCACCCGAGCTCTCGCAAGCTGCGCAGGGCGGCCGCCACTGGGCCGACCGCGCGAGCATTTCCAGCGTGAGCGGCGGCAGCGGCACGATGCCACGAGGCGAGGTCGAGCTGGCCAGCCCAGAGCGCCCTCGCAGCCTGCAGAACTGGCGTGGCGACCGCCATCGCCTTGGGGCCCAGGCGCCGAGTGGGGCCGAGCGGGGCCGAGGACGCCGAGCGCAATCTTAGCCGCGGCTCGGGGCCCGCGTGGCCGGCGGCCGCCCTGGCGGCGCGGCGGAGCTGCTCGAGCTCCTGGGCGGCGGGGCGGCCACGAGACGACCCGCAGGGGCCCGCAGCCGCGCCGGCCGCCGCCCCCATCAGACACCGCCACCAGATGGGCACTGGCAGGCGGCGGAGGCGGCCGAAGCGGCCGCAAGCCAAGCGCGCTCGAGCAGAGGAGACGGGGTGCTCGCGCTCCCGGCAAGCGACTGCTTGCGCCCCCGGCCAGCGACTGCGATGATCCCGAGGTCGCGGAACTCTGTGCCCGCGGAGATCGACGGCATCTCGTGCTCGAGCCACCGCCGCACGGAGGCCTCGTTGGCGAACTGTTTGCTTTTGTGCAGCCGCCAATCCATGGCACCCTCGCAGGCCCTGGTGGTGCGAATGGCTTCGGCGACGGCTTCGGCAGTCTCGTCGGAGTTGCCCCGCGCCTGCAGCGCGAGGTCGCAACGTAGACGCGGCGCCGCAAGCCATCGCGCGCCCGCCAGGCACGTTGGCACCGTGGCCGGACCAAGACGCTAAGAGCGAAGACGGCCAGGGGAGTATCCCGCTGGTCGGAGCCCGCGGGCGGCCCAGGGCCCCGTCGACGCGCAACAGACGAGGTGCCGAGTGGGTGGCGAGGAGTGGGCCGCGCAGCCGCTCAGGGACGCCAGCGCGCGTGAGCACCTGACTCAGAAGCCGAAGTCCGACGTGGTCAGATGCCTTCCTCCAGCAATCCAAGGCGCCGCCGCAGATGGCCTCGCCTGCGGCCTCCGCGGACTGAAGCTCCAGGGGGAGGCCCCAGGCGAGCCGATGCCGCCGACGCCGTCGCCCCAAGCTTGCCGCCATCGCGCGAACAGCTGCGCCTGGCCTGCTGCCCGAGCGCGGCTTGGCATGGGGGGCAACCAGATTGGCCGGCGGCGCATTGGCCCTCCGTCGCCGGCCTTCGGCAGCAGCAGGCACTCGGGCTGGCAGAGCTCGTCGGGCCATCGGCCGAGGCGCTCCGCCGCGTCGCATAGCTCCACAACCCACTCGAGGAGAGCGGGGGGGAGCAGGCGGAGCTCAGCCACGGCCCAGCCATCGAGGCCAGGCGTCTTCCGCTTCGCCATCGCTGTGCGAATCGAACGGGCTAGCTCTGCGGGCACCCTGTCCGGGAAGGGCGGCAAAGAGACGTGCTCGACCAACCATGGTACAATATCTCGCGGCTCTGGGGCGCGCCGCTGCCGCGGCGTCCGCCAATGGTTCTCGAAGAATCGAAGCTGGGCAGCCGCTCCGCCTCGGAGCGAGCAGCGCCACCTCCAGCCCCCAGGCTGCGCGCCTGCCGCGCTTCCATCTTCGCCAGGCGCAAGCGCGGCGGACAGGGCGCTGCCGGCGCGGATCCAGCGGCACAGGCACCCTCCTTGGTTTGCCATCGCCTGCCGAGCCCACTCCTGCCGGGAGTCGTGGCGGCGCGCTCGCGCTGCCTGCTGCGCTCCCTGATGTTCCGCCTCTGGCCGCTCGACGCGGCTGTCGAGCAGGCCTGGAAAGGTCGCGAGGCGTTCCAGGTCAGACAGCCACGCGCTCCCAGCAGGCTCGTCCCTGCACAACGCCAAGATCACCGCCCGCGCTGGCTGGCAGCCAAAGCCCCAGCGCCGCGCGGCGCGCTGCGCGGAGCGGAAGCGCCGCAGCCTGAGAAGGGCGGCATCCGCGGCCTCGTCTTGCGCCTCGCCGCCCGCGCCAGCGGCCCGGGGCCGGCTGACATGCCACTTCGCGCGTGCATGCCGTCGCCGGGGCGGCCCAGGGTGGCCCAATCGGAGGCCAAACCATCGGCGCGTGGCGGCCTCCAATGCGCCCCGCGCTGCTGCCGTGTCATCGTCGCGGAAGGCGGCCCGGAAGACGCCGCCATGCTTTCGGACGGCTTCGTCGGTGGCGGCAAGCTGAGCGTCGGGCCACCCGTCCGAGGCAGGCCCCTCAGGAGGCTCGGGCGCCTCGACCGCCAGCTCCACCTCCTGCGCCGCGTGCGTCGCCAGGCCAAGATCCCACCGTGAGCCGGCGGAGACAGATAGAGAGCTCGGCGGCGAGCCTGTTGGCGAGGACGTAGTCCTGGGCGAGCGGCCCGAGCTACGCAAGGACGTCGGCCCAGCCGCTGCCAAGATGTCCTGCCAGCCGGCCATTGCGAGGAGAGCCTCCACACTCGTGCCATGGAGCGCCATGTTGAAGTCGCCCACCAAGAGTGCCGGCACGTCCGCGAGCGATCGGATCCATGACAGCGCAGACAATAGTAGCGCCTCGTTGTCCTCGGCCACTGCAGGACCATCAGCGCAGCCATCAACCTCGACGACGTGCAAGGCCCGTTGGCCTCCCGATGGCAGCACGGCGCGCTGCAAGCGGCACGCCTGTTCTGCGGCAAGGCCAGCAAGGGCCATCCGTTCCACAGCGCAGCCGACGCGCGCTGCCTGTCGCGCCAACCCACGCCTGCGGCCAGCGCGAGCCGCCTGGCAGTTCCGCCCGCCACTGCGGCCGGCGCGCCGCCCAAAGGCAGCCGGCGCGAGCCGCCCGTCGCAAGCGCCCGATGACGACGCCAGTGCGGAAGCGGCGCGGGCGGGCAGTGCAGGCGCCCCCAGCGGTGCCTCCCTGGCAACTCATGCGCCGCCTGCGCGGCAGTCTCCTGGCATGGATGGTTGCCGGAGCGATGGTCTGGCAACCAAGGCCTCCCGAGGGGCGGCGGCGGCGGCGGCGGCGGCCCAGCAGGCCCAACGGCAGCGGCGACCCCTCAGGCAGCCTGCCGGACGGCTGCAGCAGCGGCAACTCTCGCCCCATTTGCCGCGGAGGAGTGGTTGCCGATAGGGCGGTCTGGCAACCCAGGCCTCCCGAGCGGCGGCGGCGACGGCCCATAAAACCCAGCGGCGGCAGCGCCCCCCCTGGCGGCCTGCCAGGCGGCTGCAGCAGCGGCAACCCCCGTTCCAGCTGCCGCGGCGGAGTGGTCGCCAGAGCGGCGGTCTGGCAACCCAAGCCTCCCGAGCGGCGGCGGCCCGCAAGGACCAGCGGCGGCGGCGGCACCCCCGGCGGCCTGCTGGGCGGCTGCAGCAGCGGCAACCCTCGCTCCAGCGGCAGAGCCCACGGCTGCCTCCACGGCAGCGGCGGCGGCCTCCCTGGCGGACGTCGGGGGGGTCGTCGCCTTCGTGCGTCCAGCGTCGCCGACGCCAGTGCAGGCAGCGCTCAGGCGCCAGCCGCGTCCCGCTCGAGGCTCCGCGATCGCCCGCGCCTGCCTGGGCTGCCCAGCGGCGTCGAAGCAGCTCGCGAGCAGTGCAGGCACTGCCCAAGCGTGACCTGCCGCCTGGCCTCCGCCGCGTGGTGAGCGGCGGCCACTTCGCGCCACGATTTGTGCACGGCATGGCACCCCACAGCGGCCCCCTCGCCGCCGCCTCCTGGCGGCGTGCCGCCAGGAGCTGCGACAATCCCATCCACCCTTGCTGGCGGCGGCGCCAGTCACGACGGGGACGTGCGCGACCGCAGCGCCAGGAGCTCCGCGAGCATCGCCTGCTCCGGGAACAGCGGCAGGCGCGGAGGCAGCGGGACCGCCCGCGGCCGCCTCCACACCAGCGGCAGGGGCCTCCGCAGCGGCCCCACGCACCGCCGCGGCGACGAGAGCGCGAAGCTGCTCTGCGAGCACTGCGGCCTCGCCTCCGCCGCCTCCGCCGGCTGGTCCGCCACGCTGCTGCAGCGCTGCGGTAGCCGCCGCCAGCGTGTCGAAGGCCGCGGTGACCCCCGCCTCGATGAGCGGCGCAAGCGGCGACGTAGCTGGGGCGGCCTTCGCACGCACAGCCGCCAGCGCCGGCGCAGGGCCTGCTGCGCATGCGCCGCCTCGCACTCGAAGTGCTGGACGGCGCGTCGCGCCTGGGCCAGATCTTCGGTCGCAGCTTTGAGCTTCGCGGCAGCCGCTCGGTGAGAATCCGCGGCGGCCTGCACGCGGACCGCCCACGGCCGGGCTGCTTGAGCCGCCTGATCCAAGACGTGCAGCTGGCGGTCACATTCTGCCACGTCCTGCTCCGCGCCATGGCGGTGAGCTGTGGCCTGGCGCTCGCGCCAGTACCAGAGCTCTCGCTGCGCAGGGCTCAATGATGAGTCCTGCTGTGAGCCAGCCTCGGCAGGGGGCGGCATGTGGGCGTCGCGAGCCGGCGCCGCTGCGCCAGTGGGCGGCGATGAGAACATGCGCTCCACCATCTCCGCGTAAGAAGCCGCTCCAGGTCCAGGTGGCTGGCCGCCACCTCCACCACGCTGCGAGCGCCACTGCCCCCTCTCGCGCGTCGACGGCGCTGGCTGGCCGGCCTGCCACTCCTTGGGTGCCGCCTGTGCCGCGTTGACGATCCGCTGCGGTGCTGGCCGATCGCACTGCAGACAACGCACGCGGCATGCCCAGTTGCCTGCATGCCCACACTGACAGCCCCAGCATGGCGCCCGCGGCCCCTTGAGGACGGCGACGCCCGCCTGCTGGCTGCCAGTCCGGGCCCCGCCAGCAGCCCGCCCGCGCATCCCGGGCTGCGCTGTGGTGCGCCTGCAAGAGCTCCGCCGCGCGCGTGCGCGCGCGGGGGGCGGGCGCGGCGATGCCTGGCGGGCTCCTCAGCAAGTGGAGTCATGGTCGCCGGAGCGACTCGCCACAGGCCATGGCTGGCACGCGTGCGCCCCCGCGCACGCCCGACAGCTTGAGCCTTGTGTCGTTGACTCTGCACGTTCCCTCTTGTCCTCCGAGCCTCCCCCTTCCTCTGAATTCTCTGAGGTTGTTGATCCACCTGACCTCCTGGAGGTCAGAAACTCGATCTTTGCGTTCTACGTTCGGCTCGAGAAGGAAGCTCTGGAGACTTCGACTCCGCCCCCGACTTCGCTGGGATTTCGCGTGCGGGTCGCAAGCGGGTCGATCCAGACGATTCATGGACTCCTACCCGGAGCCCTAAGAGGCGCGAGCGGAGGTGCAACAGATCGTGCCTCCTGAACCGTCGTCTTCGGATCTCTCAGAGGACGCTGAGGCGAAACAGACAGTGGCAGATCTGATTGTGGGCTCCCCTGAGGAGCAGGCTGCGACCTGGCTGCTGCCCCCCCCCTCCCCCTCTCTTCCTGCCCCTCCGCCACCCCGCCACCCCCCGCTCCACTCCCGCTCACCCCCCACCAGCAGGCCAGGATCGCAGCCAACCGTGCGCAGGCTCGCCTCTGGAGAGAGGCCCGCAGGCGCGAGCAGGTGGCGCCCTGGGGCAGTACTCCCCCGCGTCCCTCCATGTTCCAGGAGACCACCCCGGGCGCCAGGGCGGCCAGACAGGCGGCACAGGCCAGAGATGGTGTGGTTCGACGAGCCCTTCCAGGACCATGCCTCTCTCTCTTGTATTGTTCTGTGCCTGTTTCAGAGTTCGCTGATCCAAATTGAATAAGAGATCGGCAAGCATGATGCGTACGGATCACTCCCTTACTAGCGTTGAGCGAGCAAGCCTCCCTCCTCCCTCCTCCCTCATCCTCCCTACTCCCCCTCCTCCTCCTGCTGCTCCTCCTCCTCCTCCTCCTCCTCGTCCTCCTCCTCCTCCTCCTCCTCCTCCTCCTCCTCCTCCTGGTCCTCCGCCTCCTCCTCCTCCTCCTCCTCCTCCTCCTCCTCCTCCTCCTCCTCCTCCTCCTCCTGCCCCCCTCACTCCACCTAACGCTGCCCCTGATTCCTCCTCAACTCGCGCCAGCAGCCGCTCCGGGGCGGCCCTCCCCGCCGGCTGCGCCGCCGGCCGCTCGAAGAGGACCCGCCCCCGGCCCGCCGGCTGCGCGAGCGCGGCCGCTTCCGAGAGGCCCCCCGCTCGCGTTCGGTGGCAACTCGTGGTCCAGAGTCCCTCAGGCCATGCACAGCACCCAGACTCCCTCGAGTCATTTAGCAACACGACATGTGATCTTCAACAGTGTTCGGCCTCTGGGGCCCATCGCTGGGCTCTGGGAGCATCAAAAACACGACTCAGGAGGAAAAAACGTTTTTCTGGGAATAGGTCGAGACCTCTGAGGGTCGACGGTATGGAAGAATCGCGACGTCGGGGTGGGCACTCAGCAATGCCCCCTCACGGGGGTGTGGCTGAGTTCAACGTACTCGGCAGCAGCTAACAGGCAAGGTCTTATTCCCACAGAGGCAAGGACTCCGAAACTGAAAAAGCAAGACTGACAAGGAAATGGCTAATGACAGAGCAAGCGGCAAGCCTGCACCTCGCCATCGTCCAGCAGGCCGACCCTCGCCCCACGAGGGCGGAGAGACGGGGGGGTGGGGCAGGGGGGGCCGCACAGGCTCGGAGACGCCGCGCGCCTGGGGTCGGCCCAGGTCACGCCGCGGCGGCTGGCGGCACAGCACAGGTCAGGCCACTTCCACAAGGGATGATAAGCAAGGGGCGATGCCCTTTTCATGGTACCCGAGTGTTGTACTTGGCAGAGGTCGAAGATGACTTCGTCGACTTCATAACCTCTCAGTGCCTTGCATGCAAAGTTCGTTCTTCAGAGGGGGTGCGTTTCACTGCATATGTTCCGACGTCGTGGAGCGAGTGCGTCCTCCGCGCGCGATCGGACCTTGCCTTGGCGTGCCTTGGTGCCCTTGCTTGGCTCCGAGGGCCACTGGGTGCACGAGGAGCGCAGGCCGCCATGAGGCCCCAAGAGGCATCAAAACTGCCTCCAAGAGACTCCCCAGAGGCTTCAGCAGAGACCCCAGCCAGCATCCAAGCGGCCCTGGCCCGCAACCCCGGCAAGGTGGCGGGATGGGTCGAAGGCCACTAGAATGATGTTGTTGTTTTTGTTACTCCGAGAGCCCCTGGGTGCACGAGGAGCGCAGGGGAGCAACCGCGGAAGGACTCACGGAGCAACGAGCCCCTTCCGAAGCGGAGCCGTTCCTTCGGTCAGCGCCTGGGCCGCAGGGCCCCGTGCCCGTGTCAGCGGAGAGAGGGTGTCGTGGAAGGCCTGCCCCGCGTGGCGCGCCCCAGGGGCCCAGCACAGCCTGGGGAGGGGCAGCGCTGACCCGCGTGGCGCGCGCCTGGACCAGGAATCCCAGACCCCCGTGTAGAAGGCTTTCATTCGGGGATGGACAGACCCCCCTTTAGTAGAACGTGGTTTAGTGAAAACGACCTGAGGCCGAAACCTGGCGGGCGCAAGCCTGGAAAATATCGGCCCCGGCGCCCTCTCGAGAACCGAAAACGGACAATTCACTAATCGACGTGTCACTGTTGGGGGTTCTGTCCACCCCCGACTCATCCATTTTCGGCCTCTGGGGGCCCTGGCCCGGCCTTGGGACCGTCGAGGCACGACTCAGAGTGCAGAGCCGGTCCGGGGGAGCGTGTCGAGACCTTTGGGGGTCGACGTCACGGGAAAAAGCACGACGTCGAGGGTCTGGGGCCATCTGGCTGGCCCTTGCGAATCGACGCCACTCAACCAATCAGCACCAAGTCGGCGCTTCCTCATCGATTGCCAGCCGCTAGCGCACGCTAGTGCACTCCAAAAGCGAAGACAGGTCAACAAACAATGGCATTAGAGCATAAAACTCGGAGGTCCGCGCGGACTCCTCGGATCGGGCGCTAGGGCCCCCTGGCGGCGCCTCAGGCGCCGCCCCTGGCGCCCTCCGCGCGCCATGGAGGGGCTCCAACGCCGCTCCGAGAAATCTGCGAGGACCTCAAATCATTTCATGCTTATGTCATCGCGTGTCATCCTAGGACCCAGGAGCTACATGAAGATAGGGGACGCTAGATAGGCACGAAACTCCTGTGTAATGCCAACATCGCGAGTGTGCACGAGGAGGGCTAGAGGAACCATCACGGAATGACCAAAGGCAAAGGAACAGAGAGCCCCATCCGGACCCAAAACGGTCCTCGTTTCAGCGGCTTGGCTGTACAAGGTTCCCATGATTTGCCACCAAACCGCTCCAAGCGCCCCCGCGCCGCGCCGGCGAGCGCCGAGGGCCCCAGCTGCACGCCAGAGCGGCCCCAGGCAATTGACCCTGGGATCCTGGCGTCGGAAGCTTGTCACAGCGGGCGATTTTCGAGTAGGAGATCGACAATACAATTGAACTACCCCACGCTTGACATGTTCGTCGAATCAGCGAGAACACGTAAATGTGTCGTGGATGTACAGCTCATTCGATGTATTTAGGCTCGGAAAACAAATCCATTTTGGGGCACATCGATTATGTAGCCGATCTCTTACTCGGATTTTGCCTTGCTTCGGGCCCTGGGGTTCTCACAGATCGATCCTGCTCGAAGACTGGCGCGGAGAGATGGGGGTCTAGGGCTACGTTCGTGATTCCTCGCGGTGTTGCAGTGTTGCTGCGACGTCGAATATTATGGAAACGTGGCCTTTGGTGCGCAGTCTTGGGGGCCGCGGGGGATGCCAAATCCAAGCAATCCGAGCGCGCCAACCAGTGCTTGAGAGGACCCTTGCAGCATCCCTATGGGCTTACCACGAAGTGCTCGTAATAATGTTCGAAAGACACCAACAACGTTCTTAGAGCAAAAGGCCGACGATGCTCTGACAACATCTCATGCGAACAACAAGATGATAGCTGAACATGCTCTGGTGTGCCGATAAGCATGTCGGGACGCTTCGCCACTGCTTCGCGCGCTAATCCATGGGGGCGGTACGGTAAGTTCGTGCGGCGTCGGCGCGCGCCAAGGTTTTTGACACCGCGTCGATCGTACAACCTTGAATCGATCGCGGGCCCGATCGTTCAAGGTTGAATTCAGCCGGGTCCAGTGGCGTTACCGCGTCCCTCGGTGCTTCCGCGTCGCAGAACTCAACCCTGAACGCCTTCGCCGGCGTCGCCGGCGCGCCATCGCCGCGCGAACCTACCGTAAGTGGGGGGAGAAGCGTGCACCTCTGGTGCCCCTGGTGGGCCCCAGGAAAACGCGCTAATCCATGGGGGCGGTAAATGGGGGAGGAGGAGGAGGAGGAGGAGGAGGAGGAGGAGGAGGAGGAGGAGAGGAGGAGGAGGAGGAGGAGGAGAGGAGGAGGAGGAGGAGGAGGAGGAGGAGGGAGGAGGAGGAGAGGGAGGAGGAGGAGGAGGCCCCTGGTGGGCCCCAGGGAGCCCCCTCTCAGGCCCCTTCAGGACACATCACACACCTCCTCCTCCTCCTCCTCCTCCTCCTCCTCCTCCTCCTCCTCCTCCTCCTCCTCCCTCCTCCTCCGCCTCCTCCTCCGCCTCCTCCTTCCTCCTCCTCCTCCTCATCCTCCTCCTCCTCCTCCTCCTCCTCCTCCTCCTCTCCTCCTCCCTCCTCCTCCTCCTCCTCCTCCTCCTCCTCCTCCTCCTCCTCCTCCTCCTCCTCCCCTCCTCCTCCTCCTCCTCCTCCTCCTCCTCCTCCTCCTCCTCCTCCTCCTCCTCCTCCTCCTCCTCCTCCTCCTCCTCCGCTAGAGGCGCGTGGACGCTGACAGCACTGTACAGCGCCGTGTTTCCACGTGCGCTGGCCATGCACGAGGTCAGAACTCAGATTGGCACGAAGTGACTCTCTCGGTGCCATTTTCGTACACTCGATGCGCGGACGCCCACAGCACCTGACATACCTGCGAAGTCGGGATTGTGGTGCGGATGATATCTGCGGCAAGAGATCGGGCGACCCTCCCCCAGGCCACAACAGGTGCACTATTCTCCCCCCCATCCATGGAGGGGGGAATGCTTCGTAATAGGAGACTGCTTCATTGAGGGGCAACGATAAGGGGGGAACTGGCATAGCGGGGGATGCATCGACCTAGAATCGGCGATACATCGCGGATGGATCGGCGATGGGCCCCGGACAGTGAATCCACACCTTCCTGGTTGGGGCTATCGAGCCCTTATCGGCAATTAATGGGCGATTGGGGGCCGATGCACCCCCCCTATGCCGTTCCCCCTATCGTTGCCCCCGATTCTTAGAAGGCGCCGACCTTACGTCTGTAGACAAGGCCCAGAAGCCTTCCCCCCTCCCCCTACCCCCCTCCGCGCGCAGCTGACATGTATCGCACCCCCATCACTTGACGGCCGACTGCTTGCACCAACGGCCACTCTGGCGAAGGGCCACTCTTGCGCGCAGCTGGGAGGGCGCAGCCGGCCGCGCCCGCGCCGGGGGGACAGACGACGGTCGCGGCGGGGTAGACGACGGCGGGGAGCCCCCCCGCGGAAGAGAGGCGCCCCCCCTGAGTTCCTGGCGTCGCAGGGAACGCACAGAGACACAATTACTAGTAATCACTAGTACTGCGTATCCTCCTGAAACTTGCGTGCGACCCGAGCACGCAGAGCGACCGTCCTGCAGCACATCGTTTCCCGAGCGGTGCGGCCAGAAAGCGCCCGCCACAGAGAATCTGCTGTTAGATTTCTCGGCGCGTCGCCCATGAGGGGGCGACAGACACACAGTACTAGCACTCCGAGTTTCTTAAGTCGGGGGGGCGTCACCCCCGCCGACAGTCCGACATCGACCCCCGTCGTGGGCAGCCACCGCGTGCCGAAGGCGCTCCGACCCCCGTCGCGTCGCGACGACGAGGCGAGTTTGACCCCCGTCGGGGGAGTACCCCCCCACGCTTATCAAGACACCCAGAGTATGTTGAGGTGGCGCCGATCGCACTTTTGTTTACAACGGGCGTGTTCTTCCGGTTTCGGGCCCCAACACCCTCACGGCTCGATCCTGCTGGAAAAATGGCGCAGGAAGATGTGGTCGGGGACTCTGGTGGTGATTTTGTACACTGTTGCAGTGTTTAGGCAAAGTCAGACCTGGGGGTGTGGCCACAAGGGTCCAACGAGCGGAGAAGGCCAAGGACCAAGGAGCGCTCTCCAAGAGGCCCAAGATGGGCCTCAGACGGCCTCGGAGACGGCGGAACTGACGATGGGCGCGACGGGGTGGACGACTTGCAGGGAGGCCCCCTCATGAAGAGGAGGCGCCCTGAGACGGTCCGAAGACCCAGATTCCCGACGGTCCAAAGATGGGCCAACTTGGTCCCAGGTGGTCTCCAAGACGCCCAAGATAAGCCTCCGAGACGGCTCTGAGGCGCCCCACGAGGGCCCCAAGACGGCCCAGACGGGTCGGAACACCCTAGGGCAGCCCCCCAAAGCCCCCCAAGAGTCCCAAGGAGGCCCCCAAGAGGCCTCCAAGAGGCTTTCAAGATGGCCCCAGGAGGCCCAAGAAGCCCCCCCAACGGCCCCAAGATGGGCCAACTTGGTCCCAGGTGGTCTCCAAGACGCCCAAGATGGCCTCCAGGACTGCCCTGGGGAGCCCCACAAGGGTCCCAAGACTGCCCAGAGAGGCCCCCAAGATGGCTCCCAAAGGCGTCAGACGGGCCGGGAACGCCCAAAGACGGCCAACGAGGACCCCAAGAAGCCCCCGAGAATCCCAAGGAGGCCCCCAAGAGTCCTCCAAGAGGCCCCCAGGAAGCTCCCAGGAGGCCCCAAGAATGACCCCAGAAGCTTGCAAGAGGTTTCCTCATCCTTCTCCTCATCCACTTTCTTCCTTCCGCTCCTCATTCTCCTCTTCCTACTCCCCGTGTTCCCCGAAGGGCTTCGACAACGGCTGGGGAAACGCATGGCCCAATAGCGTGGCCAAACTTCGAGGAGCAACCGCGAAAGGAGCGCCGAGGAACAACCGCGAAAGGACTTGATGCCCTTGATACCTTGACGTGCCGTGATGCCCTTGGTTGGCTCCGAGGCCTTGTGCCTTGATGTGCCTTGTGCCTTGAGGCGAAAGAACTTGGCGTGCCTTGGTGCCCTTGCTTGGCTCCGAGGGCCACTGGGTGCACGAGGAGCGCAGGCCGCCATGGGGCCCCAAGAGGCATCAAAACTGCCTCCAAGAGACTCCCCAGAGGCTTCAGCAGACACCCCAGCCAGCATCCAAGAGGCCCTGGCCGGCCACTAGATCCGCCGCCCCCTGTGCTTGTCACAGGGGTGCCGGTCGCGCTAGATCGTTTCGGTGTTGGTTTGGGGTCTTTTTCCAAGAGAACTCTCCCCTGGGCTTCCGGGCCAGCCCGTCGGCCACCCGAAGAGCGCACCAGGCCGCACAAAGCCCTGAAACGATCCCCGGGTCAATGCCTTTCCCGCTCCAAGATGGCCCTCGACGGCCTCCAACACGGCTCCGATGGCCCGAGGTGGTGTCCAAGTTCGCCCAAGATGGTCCAAGATGGCCTCCACGATGGCCCTGGAGGGTCCAAGATGCCTCCAAGTCGGCCCAAGAAGCCCCTAAGAGGCCTCCAAGACGGTCCCGGAGGCCTCCGAGAGGTCCTCCAGGAAGGCCCGAAGAGACCAAATCATCGATTTTCCTTTGGTTTTTGACGGATTTTTGCATTTGCTTCTTTTCCGCCTTCCGACGGCTTGAGACGGCCCAGGAGCCCACAAAGATCGTCCCCCAAAATCGCCCAAGAGGCCTCGAAGATGTCCCCAGAACGGCCCAAGAGGCCCCCAAAACTGGCCCAGGAGGGCCCAAAGACGGCCCAAGAGGTCAGAACGGCCCAAGAGGCCCCCAAGACGGCCCCAAGAGGGCCCTGAGACGGTCCGAGAAGCCTCTAAGATGCCCAAAATGGCCTCCGACGGCGTCAGACGGGCCAGGAATGTCTTGAGACGGCCGAAGAGGCCCCCGAGAAGACACCGAAGGTTCCCAAGAGGCCCAAGGAGGCCCCCAAGATGCCTTGAAGAGGCTCCCAGGAAGCACCCAGGAGGCCCCAAGAGTGCCCCCAGAGGCTGATGCCCCCTCCTCCTCCTTCTCCTCCTCCTCCTGCTCCTCCTCCTCCTCCGTATGATCTTCCCCGCCATCCTCCCCCAAGTGTTCCCCGAAGGGTTTCCACAACGGCTGGGGGAACACATGGTCCGACAGCTTGGCAGAGCTCTTGCCGCCACGCTCGGCCACATGGGCGACTCCAAAGGCAGGGGGCGGCGGTGATTCGCCGTGGGCGCCTTCGATAAGGAACGCTACCTTCTTCGACTCCGAGAGCCCCCTGGGAGCACGAGGAGCGCAGGGGAGCACCCGCGGCAGGACTTCGGAGCAACGAGCCCCCTCCGAAGCGGAGCCGATCCCACGCCCGTAATTATCAGCGGAGAGAGGGGGGAGGGGGGTGGCCTGCCCCGCGTGGCGCCCAGGGGCCCCGGCCAGCGGGAGGGGTCAGTGAAGGGGCCCTGGGACACACAAATAAATACACACAAATAAAACTATCACCCATATTTTCCCATATTTTCTGGGTTTTTGTCTTCCCCCCCACTTCCCATATTTTCGCATATTTTCCTGGGAGTCGACGATTAATTGTGTCTGTGTGTTTTTTTCCCTCCTGAGTCAGCGCTGACCCCCGTCGCGCGCGCCCCGACCAGGAACGCCAGACCCCCCGTGTGACGGAGAGGGTTTCCCTGCATTTTCGGCCTCCGAGGGCCCATGCCAGGCCGCGGGGCTCGGGATGGAAAGCTTGCCCCGGGGGAGTGGGTCGAGACCTCTGGGGGTCGACGTCATGAAGCCAATGCCAGGCCGCGGGACTCGGGATGGAAAACTTGCCCCGGGGGAAGGGGTCGAGACCTCTGGGGGTCGACGTCGTGAAAAGACCGTGGCGTCGGGGGTCTGGGTTGGGAATGGGGGCCCGTCTCTTCCGGGGCTCCCCAGACGGGCGCACCCTGGGCGCTCGCGGCGCCGAGGTGGTCCGGAAGGAGGGAGGGCGGCACGGCCAGAAGCGCTTCGGGGGTACGCGCGGACTGCTCGGATCGGCGCTGGACGCCCATCCCCCTCGAGCGTTGCCTACTGCGGGGGTGATCGAAAGGAGGGTCGAAGAAACACGCGCATTTCGTGCGCCTTTTGAGCCCCAGGGCCCAGGGGGGCCGAAGAAACACGCGCATTTCGTGCGCCTTTTGAGCCCCAGGGCCCAGGGGGCCCTCTAGGGTCCATTTCAGGCATCAGAGGCGCAGTTTGCTTCACCCTCTCCCTTTTTGGTACCGTCCCCCTATTATGCAACTGCCTGGCGCGCCAGGGGCGCCGCCGAGGGGGCACCATCGCCGATCCGATAGGAAACTGCGCGCACCTCCCCTGAGATCCGACGTAGCGAACGAGTCGAAACACCGTGAACCGAGCCCCCGGCCCCATGCTTCTGCGCCGTTCCCCGAGCCGGACCGATCGATGCCGGTGTGAAGGAACTGCAGCGCCAGGATCTCAGGGCCCGAGACGTTTTGTGCTCGGCGCCGCCCTCTCCTTCTTCGCAATGGCCGGCTGCTGTGGCGGCGGCCGCCGCCGCGCCGGAGGGGGTCGGGGCTGCGGGGGCGGCGGCGGCGGCCGAGGGGGTGGCGCGCAGCCTCGGCGCGCGCCAGCGCCCGCGGGGCCACGCGGCCCAGGCGGCCTGGGGCGTGGCGGGGCCGCGGGGGGCCCGCCCTCCCCCCGCCCGAGCCCAGACCCCCTCGAGCGATGACAAAAATCAGGGCGGGGCCAGCCGGAGAGGTCAGCGCTGACCCCCGCTGCGCGCGCCCGGACCAGGAATGCCAGACCTCCCGATGAGGGAGAAGGTTTTCCTGCATTTTCGGCCTCCGTGGGCCAAGGCCGGGCCGCGGCCGGGCCGCGGGACCGTCAACAAAAATACTCGGGATGAAAAACTGGTTCCGGGGAACGGGTTGAGACCTCTGGGGGTCGACGTTATGGAAAAATCATGACGTCGGGGGTCTGGGAGGTGGGGGGGACGAGGAGGGTGGGGGAAGGAGTGCCGCGCCGCTAGGGTCTCAATAGACTGCGGTGGAAGGAAGCCCAACTAGACCACGCCCTGCCCAGTGGGCTGGTGGATTACCCTGGCATGCTCGCATTAGTCTTGGACGACGCCTCCTTCGAGCGCGCCCTCAACAGGCTGCGGCGGGAACGCACAGCACGCACCTCTTCTCCACCCCCAATACCATTGTGAAGCATCACTGCGAGACTCTTGATTGGGAGTGCAAGGTAGATCAAGACCGCAGCTCTAAGCAAGGCCACGGGCGGAAGAGCAAGGCTCTCGCGAATGAGAGAACAAGTGGAAACAACAAACAATCTGAGGTCTCCAGCTTCGAACTGAAAGCAGCTTGATGCAGGATGGCAGCGGAGACAACCTGCACAGCAATGCCGGCAAGGGCGAACGCCGACGCTTCTACCAAGAATGGCCCGATACTCTGTGACCAAACCATGCTTCAACACCCCCCGGCCTGCGAGCCGCAGCCCCTAACCCAGACCGGGGAGGGAACGAACCTCCGCCGGCCGTTCCTGGCCGCCTTCGCCTGGCCGCCTTCGCGGGCGGGCGCGCGCAGGGCGGCAGCGCTGCTTTCAGAGCCCGCTCTCGCGAGAGGCTCCCGCAAGTGTCCAAGTCAACGGCGCCAGCTCTCCGCTGCAACCCGGTGCAATGTGAGCGCGTGTCGTAAGGGTGCCAGGAAGCCGGGGGCCCTCTTGGGCCGCAGCGCTGGCGCAGGCTCAGCGCGGTCGAAGCGGCAGACCAGGCTGCGGGATCGCGAATTGGGCACTGGAAAGCTGGAAACACACACGGCTGGTTCACGTGTGCTCCCTCCGCGTCCCCTCCGAGGGGGCCACGTGCGACAGGGTGCCTCCGTTCTATAGACGCCCTCCGCCAGAGGTGGAGACAGTATAGTGAAGGGTTAGGAAGAAACCGACCTAGATCCGAGAGCGCGTCTCCAGGCTGGCATCCAAGACAGGGCCCGGCAGGGCGGCCTATACAAACGAGGAGGTGACCGAAAGCTGTCTCACCTCCGGGCCCCCGCCAGGGGGGAGAGGATGGCGAGGACGCAGCGCAAGGAAGCTGGACACTTGCTTGGTCTCAGTGCTGGCGGGCGCAAGGTCGAGGCAGCAGACCAGGTTGCGGGATCGCGAGCACCGGGAAACCAAACCCCCGACGTCGTGATTTGTTCTCAACGTCGGCCCACCAGAAGTCCTGACCCATTCATGGGGACCAAGTTTGCATCCTGAATCGTTTTCTGACGCTTCCGGAGCCCGGCGAGGGCCCCCCAAGGCCGAACATGTTGAAAAAGTCCAGTCGTGATTTTGTCAAGACTCGAGGGAGTCTGGGAGGCTGGAAACGCACACATGGCTGGGTTCGCGCGTGGAACATCCGGATGCCACGCGCCAGATGCATGCGCAAAAGCGTGGCCTTTACGCGGCCCTTGAGAGGCCGCACGCGGAAAAGACATCCGGCCACATGCACATGTGTATCCAGCTCTCGCCCAGGCTGGCCGCATCATGTGTACGGTTGGTCCTAGGAGAGAAGAACATCGCTCCAGCGCATGAGACCCTCCGCTTGCCAAAACACCCCGAACTGCAGGATCACAGAGGGTGCCCTTCCCCAAGATGCACAGGAACATACGACAAGCACGAAGAACACTCGGGTACTCTCTTCGAGGCAACCTCGACCTTGTACCGCGGTCCCGACCGTATCCAGCTCTCGCCCAGGCCAGCCGCATCATGCGCAGCCAGCCTCCTGGTGCAGCCATCGACACACAGATCCGACACTCCAAACGAAAAATTGGAGCGGGCGGTTTGAAGCCGTTTTCGACCTCCAGGGGCCCTCGCTGGGCCCTGGGACCATCAAACAACTATTCAGGACGAAAGACCAGCCCTGGGGAAGTGGTCCAGCCCCTTGGGGCCCACGCATCGAGAAAGTTAGAGCGGCCAGATGTCTGGGCTGGTACAGCCATCGTGCAAATTACCATGCGGCAAGCCACGTGGCACGAACGACTATTCTGGACACGGCGAGCCTCGGCCACGACTCGTTTTCCCCGACCTGGATTCGGGGCGCGGCCCGAAAACGAGGTCCTGACTGCGGCAGAACCAACCCTGCACGAAAGATCAGCTTTCGGAAAACCGCGCGGACCTCCGAACCGTGTGCTTATTCCTAGTTGTCTTCTCCGATGGAGGAGATGGGCACTGAGCCCCAGCCTCACCCCTGAGATCCCGGCGTCGCATTTTGGCACACCCGGCGAGTTCGCCCGCCCTAGGGCCCTGGCGGATTCATCCAGCTCGAGAGATGCCGCAGAAAGATGGGGTCTAGGGATCTGGTCGTTACTTCTCACCGTGTTGCGATGCTTTAGCGACGTTGGATTCCAGGGTCCCCCAGGACGGAGCAAGGTCAGTGAGGATGGAAAGGGCGTAAAGGAAGGTGTGCAGGGGGGGAAGTCGCTTCAAGAGCGTCCGAAGAGCGGAAGAAAGCGCCCCAAGAGCGCGGGCCAATAGGTGTCGGGCCTCATGCTCGCCCCAAGATGGTCAAACGATGCTGCAAAGATAGCCCCGAGAAGGCCAAGGATGGTCCAAACTCAACTTAACAGACACCGAGACGGCCAACAATGGCCGAACAGCCTTTCATCGGAGGCTCCCAAGATGGTAACACAAACGAGAAACAGCTGCGTGCTAATGTGTTTCGGCCTTCTCCCCTCTGCGGCCACACCGAGGTGGCCGGGCCCCGAGGTGACCCCAAGAGGGCCCCGAAAGAGCCCTAAGGAAGAGGGCACCAAGACCGCACGAAAGAGGTTTCAGATAGCCCCCAGAGGGCCCGAAGGGGAGCCCAAGAGCTGCCCAAGAGCGTGCGCTAATCGGCGCCAGGTCTTATGATAGCTCTGATTTCTGTTCAGAGATGACCCCGAGACGACCCAGGATGGTGCGATGGTAGCCCCAAGATGGTCCAAGCTAGCCCAACACAGCCAAATGGACCGCAAGGACACCACTGCGTCCCTCGGAGGCCCCCAAGACAGCCTAAAAAATCGAACCTCACGCTTGTGTCATGCTGTTGGCCTTCTCGCCTTGGTGGGTCCCTATGGGCTTCTCGGGCCCCGAGGTAAGGGGCCCCCAAAGCGGCCGCAGGTCGGTGGCCAGGCGGTCTCAAACCACAAGATTACCCTAAGGTTCGCCCAAAAGGTCCAATGGCCCCAGATGGCCGAAGGCGACCCAAGACATCTACTTTAACGGCACATATGGGTCAGGATGGCCGAAAAGCACATTAGGGTGTTGATGGTCATGGCGATATAGCTCTTAATGGGCGAATGCTACAATTGAAAATTCAGGTGCCTGTGCATGTGTTGGCGTATATGTGGTGTATCCACGCATTGATCCTCGCTGCATCCGCAGCTCTCGTGGGAATGAGGCCTGCAGGCGCCGCTAGCATCCTCAGCCGCCGCAGCCCGCCTCTTCCCCCCTCCTGTTTGCACTTCTCAATCCTACAATGGGTGCCGTTCAGTACTGCGTTACATCGAACGCGCGCACTCCAGCAGTCCACGGCATGCGCTGCAGCGCTGAGTTGCTACCGAGCACGAACCATCGAACAGCTTGAGCAGCAAAACAAGAGGTAATGTCGACGCCGTCGCCGTCGCCGTCGCCGCGGCCGCCTTGGCTGGTGCCGTCGTCGTCCCCGTCGCCACCACCATTGCCGTCGTCGCCATCGTGGTCGTCGCAGTCGCCGCTCTCGCCGTCGCCGCCGTCGCCATCAGCGGCGCCATCGCCGTCGCCGCCGTGGTCGTCGCCGTCGCCGCCCTCGCCATTACCGCCGCCGCCGCCTTCTCCGGCGCAATTGCCGTCGCAGTCGGCCCCGCCGTCGTCGCCGCCATCGTCGTAGTCGTCGCCCCCGGCGTCGTCGTCAGCGCCTTCGCTGGAGTCGTCGTCGTCGTCACCGATGTCGCCACCGTCGCCGTCGCCACCGTCGCCGTCGTCGCCGCTGGCGTCGTCGTCACCGCCGCCCTGGCCGTCGCCGTCGCCGCGGTCTGGACATGGGAGGTTGGGGGGTGAGATCAAAGTGAGTCGGGGACCCCCCACCGGGAGATCGTTTTCGGATTCGAGTTCGTGTCACGCGTGCGTGCGAGGCGAAGCTGCGTGGTCGGGCGAACGGAATGAACTCGCCGTTGCCAGGGCAAAACACGGCCAAATATTACTCCCCCGCTGGTTGGACGGCGGTGGCTCGGGGGGTCCCGCCAGTTGGCTGGCGGTGGCTTAGGGGTGTCCAGATGGTGTCTCGATGGTGTCTCGATGGTGTCCCGATGGTGTCCCGATGGTGTCCCGCTGGTGTCCCGATGGTGTCCCGATGGTGCCCCGATAGTGCCCTCATGGTGTCCACATGGTGTCCCGATAGTGTCCCGGTGGTGTCCCGATAGTGTCCCGATGCTGCCCACATGGTGTCCACATGGTGTCCCGATGGTGTCCACATGGTGTCCCGACATGGTGTCCCGATGGTGTCCACATGGTGTCCAAATGGTGCTCCGATGGTGCCCTGTTGGTGCCCCGATGGTTGGCCCGATGGTTGTCCCGTGAAATCGCGAAATAAGTAGATAGTAATATCAACGGATCGTGAGACCGATCGATCGTGAGATCGGTTAATCGATAGTGAGACGGATCGTGAGACCGATTGATAGTCTGACTGATAGATAGACAGTCTGAGATCGAGAATGAGATCGATAGACAAATTTTCATGGCGGTGTCCACATAGTGTCCCAATGGTGTCCACGTGGTGTCCCGATTCCAGAGCCGCACGCCTGCCGCCACACACCCGTTTCCGGCCCCAGCCTCTCTGGACCGAGGCTGGGGCACCAGTCCGCCTCGCGACGGGGCAAGGACATGACAGGGAGGGCTCTGGGGGGACGAAAGGGCAGGATAGCAAAAGGTAAACCCCTCCTCGAAATTACACAAAATATGAACGTTGGTCGACGCGGGCAACGCGGCCCACGGGTTCAGATGCGTGTGTGTGTGTATATATGTGCGTGTGTGCGTGTATGCGTGTGTGCGTGTGCGTGTTTGTGCTTGTGTGTGTGCTTGTGTGTGTGCTTGTGTGTGTGTGTGTGCGTCTGCGTGTGCGTGTGCGTGTGCGTGTGTGCGCGTGTGCGTGTGAGTGCGTGTGTGTGAGCGTGTGTGTGTGTGTGCGTGTGTGTGTGTGTGTGTGTGCGTGTGTGTGTGTGTGCGCGTGCACGTGCGCGCGTGCTTGCGTGCGCGCGTGTGTGTGTGTGTGTGTTTGTGGGTGGGTGGGTGGGTGGGTGCGTGCGTGTGCGTGTGCGCGTGCGCGTGCGCGTGCGCGTGCGCGTGCAAGTGCGTGTGCGTGTGCGTGTGCGTGTGCGCGTGCGTGTGCGTGTGCGTGCGTGTGTGTGGATGCGTGCGTGTGTGTGTGTGTGTGTGCGTGTGTGTGAGTCTGTGTGTGAGTGCGTGTGTGTGTGTGCGCCAATGTGTGCGCGTGTGCGTGTGCGTGTGCGTGTGTGTGTGTGTCCAAAGGGCGTAGCGTAACGAGACCGGCCCGCGCGCACAGTAGAACGGACATGATATGCAATGCGCAACCACCGCGTCGGAACGCCCCTCACTGGTCTGGCCACCAGTGAGCCGAAACGCGGTGCTCCCGTCAGTGGCGTGTCCTGATGAGGGACAGGAGCTGGTAATATAGAAATTGACGTCCCTTTAATTCGACTGTGTAGCACAGGGTCCATCCTTCGGCGACACCGTAGGGGCCATGGCATCATGGACACCACCGGCTACTACAACATCGAAGCTTAGAACATGCCTTACAATTCGCTTAATAAAGGTCTCAGGGTGACTGATGGCCTCTTGACCTGGCAAAAATGTCGGACGCGCTTCGGCGTGCTCCAGGCCATTCTTTCGCTACTACCGCGAATGTCCACGAACCGCTTCGCAGCCCCTTCAAAGAAGCCTTACAATCAGCTTGTGCGGCAGCCTGCTGATTGTGCTCCGCGCGGGTAATCCCTCTGCTTCTGCCCCTGCCCTTTTCGCCCTCTCTCTCCGCGTCTTTTCTCTTCTTCCCTCCCCCCTGCGTTCCCCGCTCCAACGCATGCCCCAATCTTACAACAATATTGCAACAATCTTCGTTTGTGCAGATGTGCAGTGCGGAATTCTGGGGCGTTCCGTCTAGGCCTGCCGACTCCACCCGCGCGTCCTCCATGGTGGGGCATTGTTCCGCGTGGGCGGCGTTGCGCGTGCGATTTACCATTACTGGCGTGCCATGGGAGTGATATTTGCTCTGACCTTCCTCCTCCCGGTACTCTCTCCTCGCTTTGTCTTGCCGTTGGTCGTTGCGATTGTTGTCGTCGCTGTCGTCGTCGTCTCTCCCATGCCGTTTTTGGCATCGCCGCGCGCGCCGCGCAATGTGGAGCCTTAGGCGCGGATGGGGCGTTCCGCGTGTTTCTCTGCTTCGCGGTCAGGTCGTCGTCGTGGTCTCGGTCGTGCTCGTCGTCCTCGTTCCCCTTTCCCTCCTTCCTTTCCTGTCGCTTTCCCGTGTCGTCTTCCTCGTTTTCTCTCGCCCAGTCCTGCCCCCCCCTTCGTCGTCGTCGTCGTCGTTGTCGTCGTCGTGCGTGGCCACGCCGCGTGGGGAAACTCAGCGATGTGTATTTTCTGTAGCCGAGTTCAGCCTCAAAGCAGCAGCCGGCAGAATGTCACAGCCGATCGGTTTGTTTACGACTTTGCTATCGTTCATGTGCGCAGCGTCGTTTCTGCCGATGCGCCGTCGAGGCGCCTGGCTCTTTACTTACCTACGTTGCGTCGTTTTTCCTTTCACTCCGTCGACGGCCGCGGGGGCGGCGTCGTAGTCGGGGTCGCAGGCAAGAGCATGACCAGCTTCCTCGTCGTCGTGGTTGAGTACTTCATTACCCTCCCCCTCCTCCCCTCCTTCCGTCGCACATCCCCCTCAATAATATCAGAGGTTTTTTCTGGTGATGCGAGCGCTTTCCTTGGACTTCGGCGGCATCGACGGCTACTTCTTCGACGTACCTCACAAGGCCATCGAAAAGGATGTTCATCGGCAAACTCCGAACTTAATCTCACGAGCAACTCACAATGTATAGTCATGGCGTCGGGCCCATTCCAGGCCCTCCTCCCTCTCTTCCGCATCGCCGCCTCACGCGCATTTCAACATACAGGCCAGGCGCGATTGCTAGCAGGATGCGTATCGGTTTGGGCACTTGTCCACTTTCAGGAGGCATCGTTGCCCAGGCAGGGGGGGTGCTTGTCTGGCTCCCCGCTCGTTCTTCGAGCCTTTTTGGTTTGGGGCTTCGAGGCCCCATGCCAGAGGCAACCCCTGTGTCCAAGGGGCGTAGCGTAATGAGACCGGCCCGCGCGCACAGTAGAACGGACGTGATATGCAATGCGCAACCACCGCGTCGGCACGCCTCTCGCTGGTTTGGCCACCAGTGAGCCGAAACGCGGTGCTCCCGTCAGTGGCGTGTCCTGATGAGGGACAGGAGCTGGTAATATAGAAATTGACGTCCCTTTGATTCGATTGTGTAGCACAGGGTCCATCGTCGGCGACACCATACGGGCCATGGCATCATGGACACCACCGGCTACTACAACATCGAAGCTTAGAATATGCCTTACAATTCGCTTAACAAAGGTCTCAGGGTGACTGATGGTCTCTTGGCCTGGCAAGTGTGTATGTGTGTGTGTGTGTGTGCGTGTGCGTGTGCGTGTGCGTGTGCGTGTTTGTGTGTGTGTGTGGGTGTGCGTGTGCGTGTGCGTGTGCGTGTGCGTGTGCGTGTGCGTGTGCGTGTGCGTGTGCGCGTGCGTGTGCGTGTGCGTGCGCGTGCCTGTCCGTGTGCGTGTGCGTGTGCGTGTGCGTGTGCGTGTGCGTGTGCGTGTGCGTGTGCGTGTGCGTGCGTGCGTGCGTACGTGCGTGTGTGTGTGCGTGTGTGTGTGTGTGTGTGTTTGCAATCATCCAGTTTGACGCGAACATTAAGTTGTTTGGGGCCCTCAGGCGCCGCCACATCGCGAGAATAATTTGCATTTGGTTTCGAGGAGGTATGTCGGGCAGAGAAGCAGCCCACGTAGCTGGTTCTCCTGGCGCCTCCTGGCGATGGGAGGCGCCCATGTATCCAAGAATGGGCCCGGCGGCGGGGCCGAAACCGGCTGCATGCAGCAGGTTTGGTAACCCTCCACTTTCCGATGACCCTTGCGTCCGGCCCGGGAGGACAGACCGAAGAAGTGAACGACTCGGGCATCCCCCGCTGACCTGTCCGAGCGCTTCGTGGCCCCCCCCGCGGCCTCGGAGGCATCCGAGGGGGCGGCCCCGGGCGCCGCAGGGGCGGCGCCGACTTCTGCGCAGTGGCCCGCGGCCGCAGCGCAACCTGGCCCTCAGGTCCTCCCTCCCGCCCTCCCACCCTCCATCTCTGCGCCCTCTCCGTGGGTAACGGGCTGTCTGGAGGGGTGTGGGTGGCTGCGCGGCGGCACTGGCAGCTTCCCTCCCCCGGCCTCCGCCTGCCTCCCTCTCCCTCCCCGCTTGCCTCCCTTCCCTCGAGCCCCTCTCCCCCTCTCCAGCAGGCACGTACGACAAGAAATCCTGCTCTGAGAACTACTGCGGCGCATCCTTCGTCTCATCGTCCAGTGAGGGCCCTGCGGTGCCCCGGAGCTTCTGTGTGCCCCTTGGGCCGTCGGGGGACGAGAACTCTCCTTGGGGCACCTGCTGGCAGGCCGGGTTCTCTGCTGTGTGCCTGCTCTCTGCCTTCGCTCCCGGCCAAGCTTCCCTGACCGGGGCGACCTGGTGGTGCACGGGCCACGACATGGCCGCGTGCCACGACTGCGCCACGGGAGGCACGCGCAGCTCAGGCGGCGGCGCAGGGAGCGCCACGGGCGGGAAGCCCAGGTGACGGTGCACACCCCGCCCCGAGCTCGAGCTCCGGGAGGTCCGGGAGCTCGGCCGTGGACGGGGGAGGCGTAGGACTCGGGTTCGGGGGACTCAGGGTGGCCTGACGGGGCCTGCAAGAACATGACGAGACCCAATCTGCAATTTGACGCCAACTCCCCCGGCAAACATCGCACGACAACGGAACCGTCAAAATTCCGGACGGGCCCGTCAAAAGGCGTCGGCTAGTCCGGGTTCCCGCGAACTCGAGCCATGCGTCTCCCCGAGCTGAGACTGCAAGCTCCGCCCACACTCCTGGACCTGCCGGCAAGCATTGCTGCAGAACGCGCAAGTCTGGTTATGTAGCGCAACGCCGGCCAGCAACATCACCATCACCGACATCACCAGCAACATGACCACCGTCAACATCCCTACCATCAGCGCGAGCATCAGCATCCGCATCAACGTCGACATCACAATATCGAATCAGCCTGGCGAAGGACCCAACCATGTGCAGTTGCGAGTACCGCCGTGGTGAGTATCGCCTTCGGTGGATCTCCGTGCGGGGCCGCGAAGCGCGCGGAGGGTGTGCCGAAATGTGGCGGGGCCACCACGCGTGCGCTGCCACCTGGGGCCGTCGAGCACCATGAGGAAAATGAGATGAAGGAGGAGAGCCAGCAACAGGGGGCAATTGGGGCCTTCGGTGGAGCACCCGATGTGGCCACGACACGTGTGATGGGTTCGCTGAGATGGGGGGTGGAATCGCATGCGGGCGCTGCCACTGGGGCCTCATGTGGGGCTCCCCATGGCGCCACGAAGCGTGTGAGGGGTTCGCCGACATGAAGGGTGGAATCGCATGCGGGCGCTGCCACTGGGGCCTTCGGTGGAGCTCCCGATGGGCCGATGGGGCCTCGAAGCAAGTAATGGGTTCGCCGAAATGGAGGGTGGAACTGCATGCGGGCGCTGCCACTGGGGCCTTCGGTGGAGCTCCCCATGAGGCCACGAAAAGTGTGAGTGGTGCACCGTAATGGGTGTGGAACTGCATGCAGGCGCTGCCTCTGGGGCATACGGTGGAGCTCCCTATGGGGCCAGGAAGTGTGTGAGGAGTGCAACGATATAGGGGCGGAACCGCATGCGGGCGCTGCCACTGGGGCCTCCGGTGGAGCTCCCTATGGGGCCAGGAAACGTATGAGGGGCCCTCCGAAATGGACGGTGGAACTGAATGCGGGCGCTGCCACTGGGGCATACGGTGGAGCTCCCTATGGGGCCAGGAAGCGTGTGAGGAGTGCAACGATATAGGGGCGGAACCGCATGCGGGCGCTGCCACTGGGGCCTCCGGTGGAGCTCCCTATGGGGCCAGGAAACGTATGAGGGGCCCTCCGAAATGGACGGTGGAACTGAATGCGGGCGCTGCCACTGGAGCCTCCAGTGGAGCTCCCTGTGGGGCCACGAAACGTTTGAAAGGTGCGCGAAAAGTGGGGTGTAATCGCATGCGGGCGCTGCCACTCAGGCCATAAGGGAGCTACCTATGGGCCCCCAAGCCTGTAAAGGGTTCGCCGCAATATGGCTGGGACCGCATGCGGGCGCTGCCCTCCCTATGGCGCCACGAAACAAGTGAGGGGTTCGCCGACATGGAGGGTGGAACTGTGTGAGGGCGCTACCACTGGGGCCTTCGGTGGAGATCCCTATGGGGCCACGAAACGTGTGATAAGCGCACGGAAATGGGAGCGGAACTGAATGCGGGCGCTGCCTCTGAGGCTTCGGTGGAGATTCCTGTAGACAGTCAAATAAACTGGTGAGATTGGGGGAAGGGCTGATCATGAAAGTCCTAGAAGGAACCGCCTGCGGAAAATTCAAGAATGAGCCGCCGGAGGAAGGTTAGCAAGAA
Organism: Prorocentrum cordatum; assembly: GCA_963575745.1. Lineage (NCBI taxonomy): Eukaryota > Dinophyceae > Prorocentrales > Prorocentraceae > Prorocentrum > Prorocentrum cordatum. The sequence continues at coordinate 278,574 of CAUYUJ010021226.1, read as the reverse complement.
TCGCCTGAGGAACAAATTCTACAAAGAGCACCTGAATGAAGTTCTCGAGGGCGCCTCCCCACACCCGTGTCACGCCAGCTCCGTGCCCCTGCGTAAGTCGTCCTCGATTTCTCGATGCCCGTAACTAATATAATACATGCGGCTGTCAGACAAGATCCGTGCCAAACACGCTATTTTCTTTCCGCTCGGATGCGTCCAAAACCAATGGAATTCGCATCGGATCCGTCGGATCCGTTCAACAAGCCTCGGATCCGCATAGTATCCGTAGCGGATGCGCACCCGGATCCGACGCCCAAGGCAAGGTTGACACTCCCGAACGAGGACCCTCGTCAACGTCTGCGGGGGTCTCTGCAGGTTTTCGGATATCCGACTCTGCGCCCATCGCCCACGACCTGCTTTTCACCAGGTCGGCTGGGCCGACGGCCCCTGGCCTGGCTGGACGGACTGTTTGGTGCCTTGGTATTATTTGCGATTTCGGGCCGGATTCTCAAATCGTACCAGCTTACCGGACTGTCTGCCTGGAGCCGCGAAACGTGGGAGGGGTGACCCGGAATTGAGGTGGAACTGCATGCGGGCGCTGCCATTGGGGCCTTCGGTGGATCCCCACCACCATGAAACGTTCGACGGCCGTGCCAACATGGAAAGTGGAACTGCATGCGGGCGCTACCCCTAGGGCTTTCGGTGGAGTTCCCTATGGGCTCACGAAGTGTGTGCGTGGTTCGCCGACATGGAGGGTGGAACCGCATGCGGGCGCTGCCACTGGTGCATTCGGTGGAGCTCCTCATGAGGCCACGAAGCGTGTGAGGGGCTGGCCGACATGGAAGGTGAAACTGCGTGCGGGCGCTGGACAACGAAATGTGAAAAAAAAGGTTCGCCGACATTGGGGGTGAGCTGCATGCGGGCGCTGCCACTGGGGCATCCGGTGGAACTCCCCATGGGACCACGAAGCGTATACAGGTTGTGCCGAAACAGTGACGTGCGGAGGGTCAAAAAGGCAGCGATCGGATTCGGGATGGGGGGAAAGGCAGCGGGAGAAGGAGAAGACAGGAACACGCGGGGCGGTGTCTCTTCGAAACGAGGACCCAACACCGCACGACGGTTGGGAAAAAAATGTTCCGACGGTGGGACCCCGCACGTGAATCTGTTTAGCTTGCCCCTCGCACTTTCCTTTTCCCCCTGGCGGAAGCCCCCCTCCCGCTTTCTGTTGCGCCTCCTCCTCCTCCTTTTCCTTTTCCTCCTCCTCCTCCTCCAATTCCTCCTCCTCCCCCTCCTCCACCACCTCTTCCACATTGTCCCTTTTCCATTTGCATCCCTCCACCTCTCCTCACGCATCTCTCCTTAAATCTGGCCGGGGCACGCATGTCAATTTCCCTAGGCACCTCACCACCGCGGCCAGGAACGGCGCGTTCTCCGATGGCCGGAACGCGAAGCCGATGGAACAACCCCGCGGGCCAGGCCGTTGGGGCAACCCCGCAAGCCGCTGAGGCGCGGGAGCTAGCCGTTGGGACAAACCCGCAGGTCTCGAGCTAGTCGCGTTCGCGCCCAGGCGGGGGGAAGCACGAAGCCCAATTGTGCCGCGAGCTGCTCCGCCTCAATATTGGGGCCCACCGTTCTCTCGGCGAGCTCCCCGAGCGCCTTCCGCGGGGGCGTCGGCAGCCCGCGGCGCGGGAACACTGGCGCGGGCGGCAGCAGGATCAGCATGTTCCCCATGCGCGTGGCGCGGGAGGACACGACGTGGAAGCACAGCCACCGCTGCTCGCCCGACATGACATGCCTGGGCGACCAGCGCCCTCATCTCTGGCGCAGTTGACGGCGACTGCATTGCGCAGCGCCTGACATGCAATGGCGCGGAGGTCAGGTAGGATGCGCGCGCCAGGGCGACTCCCGAGCGGTGCGCGACGTGCGGCCCCGAGCACTGGGCCTGAACATGAACACGCTCCTCGTCCGCGGCTCGGCCTCGCCGTCGCCCGCGCCTTCGGCGCCCTGGAGCAGCAGCTCGGCGACCTCCTGGTCGATCGGGAACCGCTTCAAGCCGCGCGCCTGCGTCCAGAATCACTCGGATATGTAGCGGGGGCGAAAGAGCTGACCTGGCGCGTACCCCGCGTACTCCCGCTCGTCGCCTGGGCGAAACCCTCTGCTACTGTCAGCTGGTCTCTGCTGGTCTCTAAGGCTCTCTGCTGCTTTCTGCCGATCTTTACTGCTCTCTGCTGATGTCTGCTGCTTTCTGCTGCTTTCTGCTGCTGTCTGCCGCTAACGGTTGCTCTCGGCTGTTTCCTGCTGGTCTCTGCTGGTCTTTGCTGGTCTGTGCTTCTCTCGGGTGCTGTCTGCTGGTGTCTGCTGGTCTCGGCTCCGGTGGTCTCTGCGGGGCTCTGCTGTTCTCTGCTGGTGTCTGGTGGTCTTCTGCTCTCCGCAGCTCTCTGGCAAAGTATTCCCAAATGACCCGCTCGGACTACCAGCGCGAAATTCGGGCCGAATAAGGAGAGGGGCCCCCGCTCGAGACATCCTCGCGACTTGACCCTGCAGGGTGCTCCAGTGCTATGCCTCGAACCATCTTCTGATGGCCCGCTCGAATCACCAACGTGGTCTGCTGGTCCCTATGGAGGGCGCCCCCGCCTCAGCTTTCCTTGCAATTCACTCGCAGACGAGGCGCCGCTCGGGAAATCCTCGCGAGCTGCCCCTTCGGGCGCTCAAGTGCTATGCCTGGTAAAGTATCCCGATCACCCGTTCGGATCACTAACGTGATATGCTGGCACCATCAGGAGGGGGGGGGGGGCGCCTTAGACTTCCCTGCAATTCCCCCTATGTTCAAGCCTGGGGGGGCAACGGCGGCGACGCCTGCAGTGCGAGGGCCACCCGCTGGAATGAATGACATGACTTGCGGGTCCCGTAGGCCCGTAAGGGGGTGCATGGGGGCGGGGCGGGGGGGGGGGCGCCCGGGGCCCCCTTGCAAGTCGCTCGCCGACGAGGCCCCCGCTTGAGACCTCCTCAGCGCCCGAGCCTGAGTGCCCATAAAGTGACGACAGCTGCAAGTTTGGAAGTGACCGCTGGGATTGGCAACGCGAGGTGCGCGCCCCGCGCGGAGGCCCCCCCCCCCCCATCCGAGAGTTCATCGCAATCCACTGATCGACAAGGCCCCCGCGTGAGACTTCCTCCATGCGCAGGCATGAGGAGCTCAACATGGACGGCGGCTGCGGGCTTGAGGATGACTCGCTGGATTGGCAACGCGAAGTGCGCGCCCCATGCGGAGGGGGGCCCGCCCGAGACTTCCTCGAAATCCAATCATAGACGAGGCCACCTGCTGCAGACTGCCTCCATGACCAGGCCCGGCGAACCCCACAGCGACGACAGTTGCCATATTGAGGATGACCCGCTGGGATTTGGTAGCATGAGGCGCAGGCCCCGCAGGGGGGCCCCCGCTCCTGAGACTTCCTGCCAGTGCGCTGGCGTCAGCGAGTGCATCGTCGATTCGGGCGTCCCCTGTGCCCGGCGTTCTTCGGCCGGGCCCAGACATGATCCGCGGGCGCGGGATTTGCGCCCGGAAATTCCACGGCCGCGCTCGGCCACCCTAGCCTGGCGATTACAATGAGGACGGCCAAATCCTTGATGCCACTTCAGGCGTTCATACACGCGAAGTAGGGCGCGTGCCCCACCCGGCCAGCGACTTCCCAAACTGGGCGGGGCAGCACTTCCTTGTTGGTTTTTGATTTGGCGTTGACAAGCGCCGAGCAGATGCATTCGTTCAAACCAGCGTCGGCCGTGTCCCCCCCCCCGACGCCCGGCGGCGCTCGGGAGTGCGCGGGAGAATGGGCCTCCCTCAATCGCGCGGTCGAGAAGAGGGCCGACGCCGCGGGATCGCCATTGATCGCGTCGACGATGGCGCCCCGCGCGGCGACGCATGCCCTGCCGTGCTTGGCCACAATGGATCGGGCCCCGCGGTCGGCTCCGCCCCCACGCCATTTCCGCCAGGCATCATCGCCCGCCCCCCCCCCGCCCCTGCAAGTCGCAGGCTCCGCTTTCTGGTGCTCTTATGCGCCAGTCGAAGGTGCGCGCGCGGTCGGCATGGCGTCGAGTCTCCTGGGGGGCCATGATGGCGGCTCCACAGTGCTCGGGAAGTTTAACCAAAACGTCCCTGTTGGCGTCGAAAATAGTGGCGCGAATGCTAGCAAGATCGGTAAACTGCGGGCCGTCTCCCTGCGTAGAGCTAGATTCCCTCTAATGGATCGGTGCCTCCGCCCGTGGGCGCCGCGCGTCGAGGCCCCCAGGACGTTCAACCGCGACCGCGCGCGCCCCGGGGGGGGCCGACGCACGGCGCCCGCGGGGGCTCGCAGAACTTTCCGCCGCAAGTGGCCCAGCAAAAGAAACGGCAGCGGCCTGGCGGAGGAGGGGGGGGCGAACCGACGGCCGCGGCAGCCCGAGCGGCAAGGCAGGCGGCAGTCGACGCGACAGAGGAGGAGGAGGGAGAGAGCGCAGCCGTCCTCGCCGAGCGCGTGGCCGCCGCTCCTGCAAACGCGCGGGCGCGGCGCCCGCGGCAGATCCCGCGCTCGGGCCAGGTCCTTCTACTGCGCGCCAAATGGGGCGCTTCGAGCGCGGGCGAAGCGTCGCCCTGCGCGCGCGGGCTGCGAGGCGCGGGCGGAGTCGGCGACCGCGCGCGGGAGCTCATCGCAGCAAGAAGCATTGGCGCCGCCGCGCACGAGGGAGTGGATCTCCTCGACGGGAGGATTGCCAGAGGCCTCGCCACGCTGGACGAGCAAGGCCCTGCATGCATTGCGCCGCGCTGCCCTGGAGCAACGCGCGGGTGGCTGACTCGCGCGGGGCGCGGTGCGATTTCTGAGGGCAGCGCCCTTCCTGGCGTTCCCTGGGCAAGGAGATGGGCGCCCCATTGAGACCTGTCAACCTCGACGAAGCACAGATGCAGCGGCTGGCGCGCCAGCTCCGCCCCTGCCCCGGCGGAACGTCAAAACGACGGGCCTCTCGGGCGCCATCGCGGGCGGTTCGCCGCCGCCAACCCGCGAGCCGCGCATCATCATTACTGAACGCCCCTGCGGCGCGATCGACCAAGTTCCGGTTGCCGGCGCCCAGGGCAAGGCGGCCGCCAGGGGCGCAGAGGGGAGCGAGGCCGCGGCCAGCGACCGGCGCCAGCGAGCCGCAGGTTATTGTAACGAAGCGAACTGACCAAAACCGCGGCGACGCTCGGGAGTTTCACGCGCCCGCGGGCCAGGTGATGCCGAATGCGGCAAGGGGCCCGCCAGGGCCCCGCGACGGAACCTCGAACCTTGGAAGCTCCCGGAAAAGCAACGCCTCTCGCCAGGGGAAAATGCGGATCTGCAGCGCCGACGCCAATATAGCTCGACAGTCGACAGCAGTTGCGACGAGCTCGACGCCGAAAGGCTGATGGGCGATCACCAACGCGATCCAACTGGCAGACCCTATCATGTGACCCATTGGGATGCCCGCCGCATCCCCGGCAGGGGCTGCACCCCTGGCCAGCCGCTGCCCGACGCGCCCGACGACCGCCGAACCGACGGCGGAAACTGTCTCCCGCGGGGGGGCACTGTCGTCGATGGGAAAACCCTCCGGGCGAAACGCAATCATCCTGACAGCGGGCAAGTTTTCCAATTTGACATTAGCAACGCCATCCCCATGCTTTGACCGCGCGATCTCAGGGGGCAGGTGCTACACTCGCCCCCGGGCGTTCAGACCGCCAACGACAGCTCGGGCCCTGGCGCGCCGCGGCGCAGGATGGCCGTCGCGGGGGGCGAGCGCCCAGGAAGGCGTGCGCGCCCACCACCAACTGCGGCTTCACCGCGTGCCCCTTCCGCGCCCGACACCTGCAAGACTCCCAGCAAAGTGACCATGATGCCCCACGCTGCGAATGGCGCAGAATATCCCAAGTCACTCAAGAAAGGAAAAGGGTCCAGTGATCAGAATCACAACAGCGGGGCAAACAGCAGGGTCTGCTCGCGCGCTCGTGCCGAAGGGGCCGGCGCTCGTGACTTCAACGGCCGCGACATCAAGGCGACCCCTGAGGGCTGCGACTTCTGGGCCCCAGGGGCCCAACACCGCACCTCGGTGCCCAGGCAGGAGCTCGCCGAGGCACGGTCAGCCAAGGACCACTGATAACGACGTGCCCACAACGACGAGTCGCGCACGCCGAAGCCGACCAGGACGACGCGGGCGCCGAGCCTCCAGGCAACGCGAGCACCCAGATACCGCCAGGTCTCGAGAGCGCCCAGCACCATCGGCCCCCGCGAGCACTTGTCCCCAGGGAAGAGCCCAGGCACGACCTGGACCGGCCCCGCTTCAAGGCCGGAGGCTGTGTCATGTGCTACCCGGACAAGAACATCCAGAACATGGCTGCCGTCAAAAAATCTGGCAACTCACCGTGCTAGGGCGTCCTCTCGGACCCTGCGCGCCCCCTACATCAGAGATTTTGCAGGAGGGGGGAATCTGCCACTGAAACGGGGTCCGTCGGTTCATGTACCTGATGGTTCATGGGATCCATGTGTTTCGGTGTGCCAAGGGCCTCATGGCTTCGGGGGCTCTCACGAAAGCGGCGGATTTCTTCATCGGCGGGGGCAGGCCTTTCGCTGAACTCAACAGTCCGCCTGGCGCGGAGGCGGGATAGCAAGTATCCGGCGCGAAGGGGCCTCCAGGGGTCCGCTTTCGTGCGATGGCTTCTGCCTGGTGCAGGGGCAATGTTTCAAACATCCGTGTTGCGTGGAGCCCTGCTTCGGCCTCGCGGCTTGGGCCAAGACAGGCGAGGCACTCAGAGCCCTCCCGCCCATCCTTGTGTGCTCTGGTACACTTTGGTCGCCTCGGTGGCCCTGCGGCATCACCGGAGAGCGCGGAGCCGGCGCGGGGGCGTCGCGCAAGGGGCTCTCTCGCCCGCCGCGCCGGCAGCGTCTTTGCTTCTGGCCCAAGGCAGGCGCGCCCACTTCACCAGAGGCGAAGGCGGCAGATTTTCTGGGGAGCTTCTGGGGAGCAAATGTGCACCGTCAACGCCCAACGCGTCATAGACACCAATGCCAGGAGATTGCGCAAAGACGATGCTGGGTTGAAAGAGATATGGCTCACATGGCGGACCACGATTTTCGAAGTCTTCACCGGCACTGGCAACGCTCCATGGGTCATCCGCCTCTGCGGGCGAGTTGCGCTAAATGTGCTAAACAGACGCGAAGGCGGCCGCCAGGCCCACCACCGACAGGGAAGACCAACGTGCCGCACTATATCAGCACCAGTAGCCCCTTGGAGCGCGAAGAAGACCATGTACAAAGCCAGCTCCAGGTCCAGGAGCCGACTACCAGCGCCAGAGCAGTCTCGTGACCAGGCGCAAAGACGTGGCGCCGCCGAAATGCAGCCACCGAGGCCACGGTAACAGGCCACGCACGACGCGATCACGGACGGCCGGGAAGCAGACCACCCCTCGCCACTCGAACCACGGAGGGCGATGCACGGTCTGTCCTCCACACTTCACATCTGGGTAGGAGAGCCAGGCAAAACGAGGAGCAGCTGGACAATGCTGGTGAGGCCGCCCTAGGCAAGAAACAACCATCGCCACGGACGCACCCAGCAGGCAGTCGGCGCCCACCTGCAGCGGCAGCGGCAGCGGCCAGCGGTAGCACGGCGCCGCAGATGCCCCCAGCAAGCATCCCGCACAAAACCGCACCGAGGACCAGCCCCAGCCTGGCCAGCACCAGGCCAGCAGGCGAGATCCCGCCAACTCCGGAGAGTTCGCCAGCTCCGAAGGCATCTCTAAGCAAAGCGATGGCAAGTTACGACCTGCCGCAACTCGGCGACAGAAGGACGGAGCCCGAGGACCGCAGCGAGCCGCGCGCGCAAACCATGGCACCACACGACAGCTCCCCAGTCCCACCCAGGGAGGAGGGAGGGAGGGAGGGAGGGAGGGAGGGAGGAGGGAGGGAGGGAGGGGGAGGGAGGGAGGGAGGGAGGGAGGGAGGGAGGGAGGGAGGGAGGGGAGGAGGAGGAGGAGGAGGAGGAGGAGGAGGAGGCAGCGGCCCACCCACCAGCACGGCTGCGGCCGGCAAGGCCCTCTTCTCCGGATCAAGCGCTCCGAGCCCACCAGCGGGCCCGCTGGCGACAGCCACGCCCGCGTCACCCGGGCCGGGGGCCGAAGCAGATCCGAGCGTAGTCGAGGAACGCCGATCCGAAGGGCCACCGGGACCCGAGGCCCTGGGCCGCAGGCCCCAACCAGACCCTGGGCCCACCGAGGCTCTGCGCATAAAGGGCCAGCCCGAATCGCCCGACACCGACGCGGACGGATCGAACAAGAAGGGACCAGGACCGGCCGACGTCGACTACGACGCGGACGTGCTGGACAGGACGGGCAGCGAGTCCAGCCACGACGCGGTAATGGTTTCTCGGTGGGTCCATGGAGGGATCCCGAAGCTACTCGAAGCACCGCTGCCAGAGCGTTGTCTGTCGTGAGCTATTGGGTTATCAAATTTCTTGATCATGCTTTGGTCTGCCCTTTCGTCTCCTCTCCGCTCTTCACTGCACCTCCCCCTGCACTCGTCCACTTGCTCCCGCTCCATCCCTCGCCATGCTACTAATCAGGAAGATTCGCGCGTTGCCGAAAGCGCCCCTGGCCCAAGGTGCCTCCAGGATTTCCAAGGAGGTCCCAACGGCCTCTGAAGCACCCTTCACTAAGCCCAGAGGGCCCCAGTGGCTCCAAAATGAGGCGAAAAGCTGGGGGCAACATGGCCCAACGACGATGCCATACAAATGCTGTCAGCGGCCGCTGTTGGGCAGGCGGTCTCTTGTTTCGAGTGGACAACGCCCGCGGCAACGCCGACGGCGAAGCCTGTCCAGAATGGCCAGGAACTGCTGTCGGTCTCCGTGCCCAGCGTTGTCCGTAAACATGCCGACCGCACCGAGCAGGGTGGAATGGGCACCGCCCTGGGGCTCCCGGATGAGAGGCTCGGGGCCGTCGGTGGAGAAAACGTGAACGTCCTGGCCCCCGACGTCGAGGGCCCCGAAAAGCTCCAGGTCCGAGCCGGAGGCTCCGCGGATCGCCAGCTGGCCAGGCTGCAGCTCGTCTCCGTCGGCACCGTGCGCGGCCATCGCGCACAAGGCTGCAGGCCTGGCCACAGCTGGGGGCCAACGCACAGAGCTGGGAGTGGGTCATCCCAGGGAGCCCAAAGCAGACCTCAGCCAATATGGCTATGCACATGCAGCTGGTGCAGATGAGGGGTGAGGAGGGGGATCGGAGGAGAAGGAGAGATATGGGCAGGAGCAGGAATGGGAGGAGCAAGGGGAGACACGCTAGGATGATGATGATGATGAGGAGGAGGAGGAGGAGGAGAACGAGGAGGAGCAGGAGCAGGAGGAGGAGGAGCAGGAGGAGAAAGAGAAAGAGCAGCAGGAGGAGGAGGAGGAGGGGCAAGACAGAAGCATCACCAGCAGCAGGAGGAGAGTGGAGCAAGCGTATCAGTAGCACAGGGAAGGGGGGAAGAGTCACATGAGGGGGGATGAGGATGAGGAGCAAAAGTTGGAACGTAGAGAACGAGGAGGAAGCCTGCGGATGAAGGAAGATCGATGAGCCAACCTCCGCGCCGTGAGCGAGCCACGACACTCGACACGCCTGCAGCACTTCTGAGGTGTGGCGTGGGAGTCCTCCTGGCTGTCATGGGCACTGCCTTTGCGCGAGCCTCTGGAGACAGTCGCGGCAGCCAAGACGTGCTCATTGGCCAGGACGCGGCAGTGAACAGCAGCCTGTCGTCTTCGGTGCCTGTAGCCCTGGCCCCCGGGCCGCCCTCGGCAGCGCGGCACAAGTGGTGGGGCAAGTCCCGCTGTTCATCGAAACCGCTTCCATTGCGTCCTCCTCCTCCTCCTCCTCCTCTTCCCCCTCCCCCTCCTCCTCCTCCCCCTCCTCCTCCTCCTCCTCCCCCTCCTCCCCCTCCCCCTCCCCCTCCTCAATCGTGGCTCGAGAAACAGGCGGAGAGCGCACTCGCACCATGCCAGCCGACAGAACGGCGCGTCAGGGAGCAGTAATGGGCCCTGAGAAGCTGTAGGAGGTTCTGGAGAGCGAAGCCCTCGGCAACCCTGGGAGGCGCTGGGAGTCCCCGAAAGGCCATGGAAGCCTCTGGTAAGCACCGGAAGCCACCACGAAGCCTCGGGAGGCTCTGAAGACCTGGGAAGCCCTGGAAGCCTTGGGGGGTCCATCGAAGCAGTCTGCGGTCCCGGAAGGCGCTGGGAGGCACGGGGCAGTCTTGGGAAGCCTTGCGGAAACGGGGAATACCTCCCAGAGCAGGCTTTGGGGTCCTCGGAGGCATTCTGGGGGCCCTCTGGGAGGCCTGGGGAGCAGCTGGAGGCCCTGGGAGCCGTTGGGGGCGCAAGGAGGCCCTCGATGACCGAGGACAAAATGATATTCTGAAAGAGCATGAGACCCTCCGGCCAAAACAAACAGATCATACATCCAACAAACACAAAGAACATTAGTTCACTCTCCTCGAACCAATCTCGATATTATACCTTCGTTCGACTGTACCTGATCGTGGCCTCCGGAGCACTGGCACACTGTGTTCTGCAAGGGCTCGTGATCTGGGAGCACGGGTCCATGACATGTCAAGATGCAAGGTGGCTTCGCAAGCTTGGAGGGGCTCGAAGTCTACAACAAGTCGCCTGGTCGACATATGTGCTCGGTATATAGACACCCCAGCTTCCCATCCTGTTGGAGATTGGGCCGCCTACGTAGACACCGAATTATTTCGCCCCTCTCCTGGGATCATTGGCCGGCCAAACGGCGTCGTGTATAGATCGAATCCCTGAGAAGAGCACGGATCAAAAATATGTCGCGCAAGATCGTAGACCTGAGAGCGCGAACACATCGTTTTTCACTGAAGGGGCGTGGCCCTTGCGCAGACGACGTGTGCTGCCTTTTGAAGCCGTTTGTAGGGAAGCCTGGAGCAAACCTCGTGGGGATTTAGGGGCTGGGCAGGGTGATGACTGGTACGATGGCCCCCCATACCTTCTGGTACGGACCAAGTTGTGGATAGTTATATGGATTACCAACGCAGGGCATGACCTTGTGACTGTGAAGCCGATGCGTGTAGTCATATACATGTGTATTATGTCTACATATGCACTTAAATGTTCATATATCTATATATCTATCTATCTATCTATTTATCTATCTATCTATCTATCTATCTATCTATCTATCTATCTATATATGTACACATGCGCCTGTCACCGCGCAGTTGCGGAAAAAACTGAAAGGGGCGGGCGCGAAGAGGGTCGCCGCGGGTGGGCCGCGGACGGGTCGCGGGTTGGTCGCGGATGGGTTGCGGGTGGGTGGCAGGTGGGTGGGTCGCGGGGTGGGTCGTGGGTGGCTCGCGGGCGAGGCGCGGGCGGGTCGCGGGCAAGGACGACGACAACCAACAACAACAACAACAACAACAACAACAACAACACCAACAACACCAACACCAAATAGTTTGAGACTGTTGTTTGTTGTCTGCTCGCGTGCCACTCAACAATTAGATCCCCAGCACTCGATACCCGCCCTCTGCGTCTTCGATCGTACCACCATGGGGGCATTTATGCATCATGTATTTCGTGCAGCTCCTAAGGCAGGGGAAGAGAGGACGGATGAAAAAGGGACAAGGGGGAGGGAGGAGGATGGAGCACGAGAGAGTGTAGCAGGAGGGGGGCCAGGAGCAGGAAAAACATGGCAGAACCAGACGGGCAGATCGGGCAGGTAGACCCTAACAGGCGGGTTGGGAAGGCGGGACCAGGCGGCCAGGTCGAGCAGGCGGGTTGCTAAAGCGTGCGTCCAGCATTAATCGCGAGGACGTCTCTAGCGATAGCGCGAGTCCCAAGTACGCCGCGAGAAAGGCCAACACATGATTCCTGAGTGTCGCGAGCGCGGCGTCTGAAGACATTGCGATGAAGCCCCACGCGAAAACGCGTTTCGTGCATAACTTGTGAAGACGTCCCGCGCGAGACCGCGATTTTGTAACAAATTGTGAGGAAGCGTCAGGCGAGAGCTGTTGTTATTGTAACTCGGGTGCCAGGGGTTTGGTTCGGTGACGCCTCAATCTCCATTGTAGAAGACACGGTGCGAGCCCTGGGTGGGGCACTTTATTTGAAAACAGAATGGTCACCAGAAGGGGGGATCAACAATAATCATGATTCAGAAATGAGAGTTCAACGACGAAAACAACAATCATGTTGAGACTGTTCGCTCATACCTGCTCGCGTGCCATTCAACCCGGCTATCCCACACCTATGCCCGCCCTCTTCGTCTTCGATCGTACCGCCCTGGGGGTATGTCTTCCTTACCTGCAGCGCGTAATTGGTGCAGCCACTGAAACAGAGGGAGAGAGGACGGATGGAAAAGGGGGTGGGGGGAGAAGGATGGAGCACGGGATTCGCAGGAGGGGGGCTAGGAATAGAAGACACGTGGCAGAACCAGACGGCCCCATCGGGTGGGTAGAACCTAGCGGGCCGGTCGTGAAGGCGGGCCCAAACGGCCAGGTCGAGCAGGCGTGTTGCTGAAGCGTGAACATTGCATGAATCGCGAGGAAAACCCGAGCGATAGCGCGATTCCGAAGTAAATCGTGAGCGAGGCCGAAGCGAAAACTCGAACCCTGAATGTCGAGGGCGCGGCGTCTGAATCAATTCAACGGAACTCCCACGCGACAGCGCGATCCCTGCTGAACTTATGAGGAAGTCCTGCGCGAGACGGCGATGCGATGAAGTAGCAGGCGGGACCCGTTGTTATTTTCATACCTCGGCGGCCAGGGGGGCAATTTGGTACCCCTTCGCAGACCCTTGTAAAAAACGGCAGGGTGCGAGCCCCGGGAGGAGCACTGGTGGTGAAAAGTGCAATGTGCCCCGGAGTGGGGGAACAGTAATACTTATTCCACACATCCAAAGTGGGGTTCTTGTTTTATCTGGACACCCCGCGCAAAAACCATAACCAGAACACACCTACATCATCACCCACTCATCACTCATCTTCATCATCCTCATCATTATCATCATCATCAACGTGATCGTCATGCGATCGCCCACCAGCATCATCACAATCAACATCATCATGATCACTCATCATCATCAGAATAATCCCCTTCGTCACCCACTCACTCAATCATCACTTCGTCATCACTAACTCGTCTGTGACTGAATTGCAAAGAAGTCTCAGGCGGGAGCCTCGTCTGTGAGTGAATTGTGGGGAAGTCTCAGGCGGGAGCCCCCTCCCAATGGGGCCCGCAGATCATGTTACGAATCCGAGCGGGTCATCCGCAACGTTTAACTGTTGTCATTTTTGGGCTCCTCGGGCTTGAATATGGAGGAAGTATCGAGCGGGGGCCTCGTTTGTGAGTGAATTGCGAGGAAGTCTGAGGCGGGAGCTCCTCGTCATGGGGCCCGCAGATCATGTTACGAATTCGAGCGGTCATCCGCAACGTGTAACTGTCGTCATTGTTGGGCACCTCTGGCTTGAATATGGAGGAAGTATCGAGCGGGAGCCTCGTCTGTGAGTGAATTGCGAGGAAGTCTCAGGCGGGAGCCCCTCCTTATGGGACCCGCAAATTATGTTACTAATCCGAGCGGGTCATCCGCAACGTGTAACTGTCGTCACTTTTGGGCGCTTCAGGCTTGAATATGAAGGAAGTATCGAACGGGAGCCTCGTCTGTGACTAAATTGCGAAGACATCTCAAGCGGGAACCCCCTCCTTATGGGACCCGCTGATCATTGTACGAATCCGAGCGGGTCATCCGCAACGTGTAACTGTCGTCACTTTTGGGCTCTTCAGGCTTGAATATGAAGGAAGTAGTTATCGAGCGGGAGCCTCGTCTGTGAGTGAATTGCGAGGAAGTCTCAGGCGGAAGCCCCTCCTTATGGGGCCCGCAGATCATGTTCGAGTCCGAGGCGGGTCATCGGATTCCACTAACTGTCGTCACTTGGAGGTCTGAGGACCGATGTTAGGACCGATTTTGAGGATCGAAGGGGAACTCGCACGGAGGTGCCTCATCCCACTCGCGGCACGATCGGGAATGATGACGCATCATGATGGTGTGGGTCCCGCAGCTACACGAGTCCTCGGGTTTTCGTACCTGTCGTCACTGTTGTGCTCTGAGGAGGAGGAGGAGGACGACGAGGAGGAGGAGGAGGAGGCGGAGGAGGAGGAGGAGGAGGACGAGGAACAGGAATTGAGGAGGACGACGGCGGCCGGGCGTAGGGGGAAACCCTTGCGTCCGGGCCGGGGGTGGTAACCCATCCTCGGCCGAAGCGGCGGCCGGGCGCAGGGGTAGACCCTTGCGTCCGGGCCGTAGACGAGTGCGGCACGAGACGCAAGCCGGCACGATTCAAGGCGACCCAGACGCAGGCCGGCGCCTCCTGAACGTTCCGAACATGCACAAGACCGGGGACATCCACGGCGTCTTACCGGCACGCGTCGGCATGGAGGTCTGGTTCACGGCCGTGCAGGAGGAGCTGAAGAAGAAGTTGGGGCTCGTGCAGGAGCAACGGGCCACCATCGTGTCCTTCGAGTTCCACGCAGACGACGAGCGGGACTACGAGGAGCGCGCGCCGGGCCAGCTCTTCCGCCCCCGCTACCTACCGCAAGGGATCTGGCTGCAGGCGCACGGCTTCCAGGAGTCCCCGATCTACAAGGAGGTCGCCGAGGTGCTGCAGCAGCGCGCCGATGGCGCTGACGACGACGGCGAGGCCGAGACGCGGGCGAGGAGCTTGCTCATGTTCAGGCCCAGCGAGCAGGAGCTCACGTGGCAGAGCTCGGGGGCGCACGCTGTGCGCCGCTCGGGGTTCACGCCGACGCACGCGTCCTACCTGACCTCCACGCTCGCAGGGCCAGACGCTGCGCAAGGGCGTCACCATCGACTGCGCCAGGGATGAGGACGCTGGCCGCACGGGCATGTCGGACGAGCAGTGGTGGCTGCACCTCTACGTCATGTTCTCCCGCGCCACGCGCATGCGGAACATGCTAATCCTGCGGCCGCCCGCGCGGGAGTTCCTGGAGCGCGGGCCGCTGGCGTCCCTGCGGAAGGCGCTCCAGGAGTTCGACAAGAGAGCGGTGGGTTCCAGGGCCGGGGCGGAGCAGCTCGCGGCAGAGCTGGGCTTCGTGTTGCCTCCCGCCTGAGCGCGGCCGCGATTAGCTCGGTGCCTGCGGGGTTGTCCCAACGGCTTGCTCTCGCGCCCCAGCGGCTCGCGGGGTTGTCCCAACGGCTTCGCGATGTAGCCGTCGGCAAACGCGCGCCTGATTGCCGTGGCGTCGAGGGCGCCGAGGAACATCGATTTGCTTGCCCCGACCAGGGGGGCGGGGAGGTGCACATGGAGAAGAGGCAGGCGGAGGATGAGGAGGAGGGAAGGGGTATGTGGAGAGGGTGATGATGAAGAGGTGAAGGAGGAGGAGGAAGAGGAGGGGAAGGGTGATGATACATACAATGAGGAGGAGGAGGAGGAGGAGGAGGAGGAGGAGGAAGAGCAGAAGGCGAGAGGAGAGTGCCCGCCAGAGGGAGGAGGGAAGGGCTAAGGGGAAGCTAAACAGATTCTCTCATGTGGGGTCATACCGTCAGACAAATTTTCAAGGATGAAGAGTCCGCAACAAGCACTTCAAGACTCTTCGCTCTTACCACCTCGCGTGCCACCCAACACGTGTATCCCAAACCCTCGTTGCCCGGCCTCTTCGTCTTCGATCGTGCTCCATGTTGGGGGTCGAGGAAGCCGAACTGCCGCGCTTAATTGTCGCAGCCCCTCAAACAGAGGAAGGAGGGGACGAGGGAAGAGACCAGGGGGAGGGAAAAGGATGGAACACGACAAAAATGTGCAGGAGGATGGTTAGGAACAGCAGCAACACAAAAGGCAAAACCAGTCTGGCGCGTCGGGTGGGCGGACCTTGACGGGCAGGTCTGGCGGGCGAGCCCAGACGGCCGGGTCGAGCGGGCGGGCCACTAAAGCGTTACCCCATCATGGGGGAAGTGTCGAACGCGATTCCCAGGTAAATCGTTGGGGGATCCATCGCGAGAGCATGATTTGTGAGGAGCGCGATTCCGGAATACACTATTGGAAGTCCCGCGCGAGAGCGCGAATATGCAAAATATCTGGAGGAAATATCCAGCGGGAGCCGTTGTTGAATTTTCACTACTGAAGATCAAATATTGTTGGTCCTCCCCCTCCGGGGCACATTGTTTTTTCCGTTGAAGTGCCCAACCCGGGGCTCGCGCCCTTTTTTATGAGAGACAATCTTGGGTCTCAGAATTCGGCCCTTGGCCTCCGAATTACAGCAACAACGGCTCCCGCGAGATGCTTCCTCCGAATGTATTCCCAAATCGCGCTCTCGCGCGGGACGTCCTCACAATGTATGAAGAAATGCCCCTCCCGCGTGAGACTTCCTCGCATTTATCGCGCCCTCGGCATTTACGAATCACGCTCTCGCTTTGGCCGACCTCACGACTTACTTAAGAATCGCGCTATCGCTCGAGACTCGCGGTTCATGCAAGACGCTCGCTTCAGCAACCCGCCTGCTCGACCTGGCCGCCTGGGCCCGCCTTCCCGACCCGCCTGTTAGGGTCTACCCGCCCGGTCTGTCCGTCTGGTTCTGCCACTTGTCTTCTGCTTCTAGCCCCCACACCTGCTACTCTCTCTCTCTCTCGTGCTCCGTCCTCCTTCCTCCCCCTTGTCCCTTTCTTCCATCCGTCTTTCTTCCCCTGCCGAAAGGGCTTGAGGAAATGCACGTTGCAGGTAAGACACATGTATCCCCAAAGGGTTTCGATCGAAGACGAAAAGCGGGTATCAAGGGTTTGGGATATACGTGTGGAATGACACGCAAGCAGATAACAACGAACAGTATCAACATGTTTGTTGTTGCTGTTGTTGTAAGCCCGGGGCCAGGGGCGCAATGCGGGAACCACAGACTTTCCTGATCAATACTCGGGTGCGAACACCAGGAGGAACCTTTCAACTTAAACATGTCACTTGTAGGGGTCCACAACAAATATTATTCGGAAGTTAAGAATCAGGACCCAACAGCAGCAGCAATCAATTTTAGACTGTTCGCTCCTGTTTTATCTCGTGCCATTCAACACGTGTGTCCCAAACCCTGGGTACCCTCCCTCTTCGTCTTCGATCGTACCCCCTTGGAGTACATCTTCCAACCTGCCACGTGCATGTAGCGCAGCCAATAGAGCAGGGGAAGAGAGGACGGATGGAAGGGGGAGTGAGAGGGCTGGAGCACAAGAGAGGTTATCAGGAGGGGGGGCTAGAAGCAGAAGACAAGTGGCAGAACCAGACGGGCAGATCGGGCGGGTAGACCCTAACAGGCGGGTCGGGAAGCCGGGACCAGGCGGCCAGGCCGAGCAGGCGGGTTGCCGAAGCGTGACTTGATTCCCGAGCGTCGAGGGCGCGGCGTCTGAATCAATTATGATGAAGTCCCACGCGGGAGCACGATTCCCGCATACATCGTGAGGAAGTCCCGCGCGAGAGTGCAAGTTCAGAGTAACTTGTGAGGAATTATCAGGCGGGAGCCGCTGTGGTCGTAAACCAAGGGCCAGCGGCACAGTTTGAGAAGGATGACTTCCCTTCATAAAAGAAGGGGCGCGAACATAATTGAACAAAAACACAATGTGCACCAGTGGGGGTGATCAACAATATGAATTGTTCACACGTGGGTTAAACAACACACCTCACCGCGGAACCCCACTTCAGCCACGCGCCAAGGGACAATGTATGACCCGCTCGGCCCCCTCACTCTGATATATACATATACATGTACAGATTTATACAGACAGAACTATATAGAATTACGCTCGCCTTGTTGGCCTCCGCGCTCAGGCCAGCGTCAATGCATACACAGAACGCGTGCCAAAGCACACACACACAGCAGTGCGTGTCTTACAAGATGAACCATAATTTTCGAACATTATAGTGTACCACCCCATCGCCACAACATCAGTGCGAAAGAATCAGTAGGCATGTACTTGACCATTACTGAAAAAAACCTGAGTCATCATCTTCTGCATTGGGAAGTTTGGAAGAGATTCCCCCTGGCGATCCTGGATTATGCGACCGAGGGTTCCATCCCAGAGAAATGCCACTTGCGGATCAACAGTGGGTGAAATCATGGAGGGAACGATTTCAAAACTGCTACAAGAGCGCATGGGCAGACCGAGGGAGGCTGGGCCAGGTGGGGCACGCGCCGACTGCCAAGGAGGTGGGCGCGGAGGCCGCGTCGGGCGTTGGCCCAACAGCGCTCCAAGAGGTCCCAAGGACGCGATGGTTCTGGCTCCGAAGGGGGGGGGGGGGGCTAGTTTAGAACACACCTTTCTCGGACCGATGTCCTCTAAGACGGCCCCAAGAGGGCCCGAATGGCCCCCAAGATGACCCGAAGAGAGAGACGACCAAAGGCAGCCCCAAATGCATCCAAAATGGCTCCAAGAGGGCTTCAAGATTGCCCACAGAAGCTGCCAAGAAGCTATAGTTCGAAAGGTTCGCGAAGGCGTGTCTGATGGTGCCTGGGTCAGCTTAGGTTGTTCCCGACCTTCGGTTCGACGGTGGCCGCCCCCCTCTTTGTTCCACTGCTTGCTCCTACACTCGCCTGGGCATCGTTTCTGGATTGGGTGGTGGGGGCACGAGAAGCGTCAAGAATTTGAAAGAGAGGGCGACACTTCACTGCCTGGATTCTGCCAACACCGACTTAACGTGACGTCAGGGGTGAACACTTTTGACTGGGGCCAGAGTCTGATATGCGCTGCCCCGCATCTTGCAACTGACTACCACCCGCGGTTGTCACTACAAATGCCTGCGCGGCGCTACGGACTCCAGGAGGTCGGTGCGTTCATGGTCTCCAGGATGCGCCACCTCGCTTTGTCACATTGGCACAGGTATAGAAGCCAAAAGATACGCAACCATGCGCAATGCTGCTCCGGTATGCAGCGTCGTGCAAAAATAGGCGCGCTGCTGCTCCACCGTACATCAAACGCCTTTTCATTGTGTACCCGCTTTCCCGCTCGGAGTTTATTCGTCCACGTAGACTTTTAATGAGAAAAGCAATTACATACGAGATGCCCAGGTGTTGGCGCAGATGATTTGAACATGTGCCCTGAATTCATATTATCTTGGTATCGCTCTATCATCGTCCAAAATTGTTCAGTCGTTGGCTCGAGGCAACGTGTCTACGTTCACAACTCATGCGAACCAGAAGTACTGCAGAGGGATCCGGACGCTGTGCTCGTGGGCCATGCACCAGCGAAAGATGAGAGGAACAGGAGCATGACAAGCTTCGGTGGCAACTGATGGCAGTCTTCAATGCCATCTTGCAGGCTCTTGCGGATCGACGCGAACCGACGCTAATTGACGCTAGTCGGCGCTACATCGGCGCAGCCTCATCTGTACCAGACGCAGGCGCACGCTGTTGCACTCTAAAGACGGGGTGGCGAGGGCACACAAGACTCCAATGATTTGGGGCCGACCGAACGAGAGCATGACATGTGGCGTTCAAGGGGAACGTCTTCCGTCTACATCAGACGGGTGGAAATTGTTGGCCTTCCTGCCTGTCTGGCAATCCGTTGTCTGATCCACTGCCATCAGCTGGCTCTCCTCCTCTAGCCCTCACGACTGCATCACCAGATTCCAGGGTAGACGCTGGCTGTGGATTCCGCTCCTCCGTAGAGACATACGGAAAGTGATCGCCTCCAGCGTCGCTACCCCTCCTCTGCTTGATGCTGCCGACCGACCTCCTTCCCGATGGACTTCTGCCCTGGTCCTGCCGAAACGCAGCCCGCTGCATCTCGGTGTGCCGAGGCCCCCCCTTGGCTCACGAGGCCCGGTGCCGACGCTGCCCCCCCCCACCACCGCGTAGGAGATCAGCCGCGCAGGCAGGCAGGGGCCATCTATTTGGGCACACCCCTGCTCAGATCGGGGAGACGTAAGACCCGGGTACGGGGGACTCGGAAATCCCCGACGAGGTCGTCAAAAAAATGACGAGGCCGAGCCTGCATTTTGACGAGGCCTCCCGCTGCAGACATCCCACGAAACTCCTGCTCGTCAAAATCCGAGGCGCGGTCGTCAAAAAACGATGGCGAACCCGAGTCCTGGCAAACCAGGGTCTTACGCTTCCCCGATCAGAGTTAGGGAAGCTGTGAGCCAAGAAAACTAGCTACACTCTAGCTTGCTCCTCGGACAGTAGTCCAGATCCAGATGTACCAAACTTGTCAGGAAAAGGAGGCCCCAAGGAAGCGCCCCGTGTCCAGTCCAGGCTGGACCTCCGACGAGAAGGAGTCAGCCGTGCACTCGGTGGTCGTCCAGAAGCCCCGTGCCCCAGCGACAGCACGCAGGGGGCAACGTTCGGGAGGGGGGATAGGCTCAAGGGGGGAAGCATCGACCACAAATCGCCCACTCACTTATCGCCGACAGGGGCCCGGTAGCCCCATCCCGCCCAGGACGGTGCGGATTCGCTATCGGGGGTCTACCGTCACGATGTATTACAAACTCCAGGTCGATGTCTATCCTCCTGAGCTGGCCAACCCCCCCTGAGCATTGTCCCTGAGCACCGGGCATAGAAGAGGAAGGGGTGCCTCTGAAGCAGCGTGTGCGTCAGCGCCTCCTCCGCCTGCTGGAAATCGCAACAAAGAGACACCTGATCTTCCATACCATCGAAAGCTTGCCCGTGCCACCGCTGATTTCGAACGACATGCTATTCAGATGGGCTCACAAGTTGTACGTCAGAGGAAACCAATCACCTAGGCATGGGCTGCCACACCCTGCCTCCAAGCACTGCGGAGCTCATCTCAA
Source organism: Prorocentrum cordatum (assembly GCA_963575745.1). Taxonomy (NCBI): domain Eukaryota; class Dinophyceae; order Prorocentrales; family Prorocentraceae; genus Prorocentrum; species Prorocentrum cordatum. The sequence goes on along the minus strand of CAUYUJ010021226.1, from coordinate 257,801 downwards.
TCAGCTCGACTCGAAATCGGTCAGCGCTGACCACGACGCTTTCGCTGAGGGGGTCAGCGCAGACCCGTTTTGACGCTGTTGCTGAGGGGTGCAGTCGGGCAGCGTTTTCGTGCCGCCAGAGAATATCCATGTCCACATATGCTGGAAGCCTGTCCCGCACCCTGGAGAACACGGTGGATGTGAAAATGTTGCTGCCAACATGGCGAGCAGATCTCCATACCTGTCACTCCCCGAGAGGTGCTCGACGACATCCCGAGGCACGACTCCGAGGCGGTGTGTATATTCATATTCCTCTTCTTATATGTTTACAAGCCCGGGCGGGGGGAACCCCCTCCCCCCCAAAAAAAAACCCGACTCCCGGGATCTGGGGCTTTGGGAACCTCCGGACGGGCCTCGAAGCGGCCCCCAGGCCTCGCAGGGCGTTTTGCCAAGCCTTCCCAGCACACCTAGGGCGATCAGGGGGTCATGG
>CAUYUJ010021226.1:209832-252332 GCA_963575745.1 Prorocentrum cordatum | reverse complement strand
ATGGCCTCCATGTTCGTCCAAGATGGGCCCCAGAGGCCCCCAAGAGGTCTCCAAGACGGCCCCAGAGGCCTCCAAGAGGGCCTCCAGGAATGCCAGAAGAGGCCGAGATCTTTGATTCGCCTTACGTTTTTGAAAGCATGTTTTGGGCATTTGCTTCTTTTCGGCCTTCCGACGACCCGCGACGGCCCAAGAGTCCCGAAAGATCGCCCCAAGATCGCCCAAGAGGCCTCCAGGATGGCCCCAAGAGGGCCCAGGAGGCCCCCCAGACGGCCCCAAGAGGGCCCCAAGACGGCCCAAGAGACCTCCAAGACGCCCAAGATGGCCTCCAACACGGCCCTGGAGCACCCCAAGAGGGCCCCAAGTCGGCCAAGAGAGGCCCCCAAGACGGCTTCCGACGGCGTCAGACGGGCCAGGAGGCCATCAAGACGACCCAAGATGGCTCCGCGATGGCCCAAGACGACCCAAGAGGCCCTCAAAAGGTCTCCAAAACGGCCCCAAAGGCCTCCAAGAGGGCCTCAAGGAAGGCTAGAAGAGGCCAAGATCATTCATTTGCCTTACCTTTTTAAAAGATGCTTTGGTCATTTGCTTTTTCCGACGGCCCGCGACGGCTTAAGAGCTCCCAAAAATCGCCCCAAGATTGCCCAAGAGGCTCCCAGGATGCCCCAGAACGGCCCAAGAGGCCCCCAAGACGGCCTCAAGAGGGCCCCAAGAGGGCCCATGAGGCCTCCAAGACGGCCCCAAGACGGCCCAAGAGACCTCCAAGACGCCCAAGATGGCTTCCAAGACGGCCCTGGAGCATCCCAAGAGGGCCCCAAGTCGGCTCAGAGAGGCCCCCCAAGACGGCTTCCGACGGCGTCAGACGGGACAGGAATGCCATACGACGGCCAAAGACGCCCCCGAGAAGCCCCCGAAGGCCCCCCAAAGGCCCAAGGAGGCCCCCAAGACGCCGCCAAGAGGCCCCCAGGAAGCTCCCAGGAGGTCCCAAGAGTGCCCCCAGAGGCTCCTAAGATGCCTCCTCCTCCTCCTCCTCCTGCTCCTCTTCCTGACATTCCTGCCATCCTCCCCCAAGTGTTCCCCGAAGGGTTTCCACAACGACTGGGGGAACACATGGCCCGATAGCTTGGCAGAGCTCTTGCCACAACGCTCGGCTACGTGGGCGATTCCAAAAGGCAGGGGGGGGGCGGTGATTCGCCGTAGGCGTCTTCGATGTAATTACATGTGTCGGTTCCTGCCCGACGGAGCTGGCTAAGAGCCCGGCGTCCCCGGCCAGCCCATCAGGCAGTGGCAGGCTGGCGAAGGAGCTCGATGTGTCCGTGGACTCTCCTCTGCAAGCAACCGGAAGCACCCCCGCCCCCATGGCACTCTCGTCCCTAATGCCCTCCGCCCCCTGCCACACTCACTCCCTGCCCCCTGCCAGTTCTGCCTCTCCTTCCCTTCGGCCCCCCCTCCGGAACAAAGCCGCTTCAAGCGAGATCGCCCCTCCCCCGCGAGCCGTGCAACACCAAAACTTTGGATTTCCCCTGCCAGTTTGGGCGGGTCGGGGGGTCGCGGTTGGCCACCCCTGCACTGGATTCTTGCTGATTCCTATGGCTGGCTCCCTGCGCAGAGGAGGGCGAACAAATCGTACCCCCCTCCCGGAAACGGAAGACAGAACAATAAACGAGTCATTTGATGGTCATTTGCATGTGTAGCTCCTTCCCCGCTGTCTGAGGACGACGAGGACGCTGGCAGCTGCCCGCCTGAAGAGCTTGCCTGCCCACGCTGCGCCAGGGAGGCGCCGCCAGGCTCGGTGCCACTGGCGACCTCCTCGCGGACCGGTGCCAGGATCGGTGGAGCTGCGACAGCGTCCAACAGCTCCTCAGGGGCAGCGCCCATTCAGAGGCCTCCCAGATGGGAGCCGAGCAAATGGGGTCGGAGGGTCGAGCCGCACCCGCGACGCCGGCGATGCATCGACGACGTCGGCGTGAAGCTAAGTGGGCTCCACATCGAGCTGCACCGCCGATGCATCGGCGATGCGGCGCGATCCTCCGACCCCATCTTCTCCGACCCCATCTAGGAGGCCTAGACCATTCCACGTGCATGTCGTGCCACCGCTGCTGGCTGGCTGGAACGCCTGGGACTCGCCTTCTCAGATGCCCCTCTTTCCCCCGCACAGTTTCAAGCGCCTTGCTGTCCGCCCTGGCCCTCAGTCGGACCTGCCCTGGCCTTCCAGCCAGCCAACCCAAACTTCCGATGGAGCGACGTAATCAATCCGCAGGCCCCGAGAAAACTCGGTCCCTTCCCCGGGTAATCTTTCATGCTGGACTGCTGGACCGGTAAATGATCGCCGGGGGGCCCGAAAACGGCCCCCGGAAGCCGAGATTCATTCAAAAAACACCGCGATTGGGGCAACCACAAGGTACCACTGCCACTACTCCCTGGGCCTCTCCCGGATGACCAGAATTCCCAGGAGGCTCAAAAAGGCGAAAACGACGGAGGGGTAGCAGCATCGACATCTTTTCCTCCTCTGAGCGTTTGAACCAAAAAAAACATCCTCCTTCTCCTCCTCCTCCTTCTCCTCAGCCGCCGTTTCCTGCTCATGCTACATCCGCCGTCGGCCGCACCAGGCGCTCCCCGCAGAGTAGTTTCGTCCGAGACGGCATTTCCATGCCACTGCCACCTTGGCTGGCCTTCTCATTCATATTTCCAGCGTGGGGGCCAAGCGTCCCTGTAGACAAGGGTGCTTTCTTCGCCCGGACTCGATATCTCGATATCTCGATATCTCGATATCGGGGGGCGGGGACTCGATATCTCGATATCTCGATATCTCGATATCGGGGGGCGGGGACTCGATATCTCGATATCTCGATATCTCCATATCGGGTGCGGGGACTGGATATCTCGATATCTCGATATCTCGATATCGGGGGCGGGGCCAGGCTGGGACTCGATATCTCGATATCTCGATATCGGCAGCGGGGACTCGATATCTCGATATCGGGGACGGGGGTGTTCGGGGCGGGGCTCGATGTACGGCGCCTCGCTTCCCCCCCATCCCCGGACCAGAATTTCCTTATGCACGCCCTGCGCCGCGGACGGGCGCCGCTCGAGCGGGCCCGTGCGGGCCCGTGCGGGCCCGCAGGCCGTACATAAGGAAATTTCCCCTTTTTTCTGAGTTTGGGCCAGAGGGGTCCCGGGGTGTCGGAGGGGGACCATGAGGACGATGAGTACGGCAGGGGTGATGACGACGATGATGGCGATCGAGTCCCCGCCGCGGATATCGAGATATCGAGATATCGAGTTGACATCCACAGGGCTGCTGTCGAATTACGAATCGAGATATCGAACCCCGCCCTCCCCAGAGCTCTCGTCGTCGTCGTCATCCTCCTCCTTCTTCTCCTCCTCCTCCTCCTCCTCCTCCTCCTTCCGCTCCTTCTCCTGATTTCTCTTTCCTCCCTGAGCAGCTCTCCTGAGCAGGAAGCCTCAGAAGGTCGCAGCACTGCCTCCAATCCGAAGTGTTTCTGTAGATTGCCCCTCTCCTGTGGCTCCAATCCGAAGTGTTTTACGTCGGCTCATATAGGTTGGGCCTCTCCTGGGGCACGAAGCCTCCCCAGGAGGCCCTAGGAGGCTCCAGGAGGCTCCTAGAGGCCCCAGGAGGCCACACAAGGCTCCAGGAGACTTCCGGAGGCCACAGGAAGCCATCAGAGGCCCCAAGAGGCCCCAAGAGGATCCAGGAGGCACCAGGAAGCTCCAGGAGGTTCCAAGAAGCCCAAGGAGGCCTCAAGCTGATGCGCAGAGGCCCACTAATACTACTGAGACTCATTCACAATCCAATTCATTCACAGTGAGATTCGCTCCCAGAATGTCAATGCTCAAACCCGCTAATTTTCGAAAACTCTTGCGCCTGGACGCTCACAGCGGACAGGCCCATGCTCATAGATGCAGATATGAAGAGCTCCACGCAGTGAATAACAACTATTTTGACCGGGCGGGCTTCCTCATTCCTCCTCCTCTTCCTCCACTCCTTCCTCTCTTCCCCATCCTACTCAGAGTATGACGATGCACTCAAAGTATGATGATGCCGAGTGATGACGAAACGAATATGATGGTGACGATGATGATGCAGATGATGAGTGATGCTGATGAAAAATGGTGTCTCGTGCGAGGCGCTGGCTTGTCTCGAGGGGATGTTTCGAGCGGTGTGCTTGTTTGGGGGACCAGGCTCGTCTGCGCTCAGAGCGGATTCGGAAGATGTCGGGATGTCTCGCCAGCTCCGTACTCACTTTACCTGCAGTCCGTGCGATCGCAGTCTGGTCCTTTGTAAGTTCAAGATCATCCCCTGCCGAGTACGCCTTCCAGGTGTCACGGCCAAGGACGCAGTGGCGCCTGTGCTAGGCCAGGAGAAGGCCGACGGGATCACCAAGGAGAGGTACGCTCGCACAACGAGGTGCTCACGCAAGCGACGGGTCCTACCAGGCTACTGCGCCGAGCACTACAGCCGCCACGGCAGGAAGCGCTACCATAACCACGTGAAGAAGGAGGCGACGACTACAGGGTCACAGCTCGTGGCCCGCGGGGGTGTACCCACGACGGACAGCAGCTGGGCCGAGTTCTACGACGGCCAGCGGCAGCCACGACGTCCCCTTCCTCTTCGCCGGGAGTCTTCCGACGGCCAGCAGCGGCGACGGGACCTGCTAGCGGGGCGAGGTTGCCTGCGGCCTAGCAGGACCCTCCTCCTCTTCCTCCTCCCCTCCTCTCCTCCTCCTCCTCCTCCTCCTCCTCCTCCTCCTGATCCTCCTCCTCCTCCTCTCCCTCCTCCTCCTCCTCATCCTCCTCCTCCTCCTCCTCCTCCTCCTCCTCCTCCTGATCCTCCTGATCCTCCCCCGGGAGATCGCCCATCGCCAGCGGCCGCGTCGTCGTGGCGGGGCCCGCTCCTTGGGGGGAAGTCGCTCTTCCCCACGCGGGACCAGCTCCCCCCAGGGGCCCGACGCCGAGCCACCGCGGAGGACCGTGGCCACACCAGCACGCTCCTCTCGAGTTTCTGCTGCCGCATCTGCTTCGGAGGCCCTCCCTCCGACCAAGAAGCCCTCCTCCTCCCCCTCCTCCTCCTCCTCCTCCTCCTCCTCCTCCTCCTCCTCCCTCCTCCTCCTCCTCCTCCTCCTCCTCCTCCTCCTCCTCTTCCGCCTCCGCCTCCGCCTCCTCCTCCTCGCCAGTAAGTGCAGAGCCGAATTCAACGGCTGTTTGCGCAGACCAAGCAGATTCTGCCTCGTGCGCACCACCTAAACGCCAGGGGACATCGCCTGCGAGCATCGAGCCAAGCACGACGCCAGCGACGCCCTCAGCATGACCAACGCCAGTTTCACCGACGCAAACAGGTCCAAAGACATCTACCAAGAAGTCTCGTCTTCAGGAAAGCGCTGCCGCAGAGCAGCACCAGATGATGATGGTCGGGGGCCAGAAGGCCTCCAAGCACCAGTTCCTCAGTGCAAAGTATGTTCGAACAACGTCACAGCGCTGAACAAGGCACGCTTGACGACGGTCTTGGAGTCCAGCAGCATCAACAGCCGGCGTGATCTGCTTGCAGGAGACTCGATATCGCGAACTCCGTCCTCGATGGGCCTGGAGGTTGGCTCAGCAGTTCGGATGGTTGGTGGCTTTCTCAGAACCATCGCCTCAGCTTCGGCTTCAAGGCCAACTTACCGCCACGCCTCGCCAAAAAGGATGTGCAATACTATGGAAACGCTCCTTGGACCGTACTACGATTAACCGCGAGGATTTCCTACGCCGCAGGGCTGTGGGCATCGGGGCGACACAAGCGTCAATTGTCTCGGGCTACGGCCCGCAGGAGCTTGACGCATTCCGGTATGATCAGACTTTTGCATCGCTACAGACCTTGGGCCGCCTGGGTCACCCAGTCTACGTCACCGGCGACTTCAACTGGAGGCCCGCCTACTTACCCATGACGACGTCGCGGATCATGCGCCGTGGAGCCCCTGGGGTTGACATGCACACTGCCGCGGTCTCGACGTCCCCTGCGCGTGCACCACACTTCGGGGATGGCCCGCGCCCCCCGCAGAGAAGCGCACATCCCCTCCCCGGTGTACCTCACCACGGCTTGGTGACTCACGAGCTGGCGCTCCCGTTTGTCAGCGTAGCACCCACGCGTATGCGTCACACTGCTTCGCATGTTTCTTTCAGAGCGCCGTCGGATGGCGAGCGACGCCTCTTGCTGGAGCCGGTGGACGCACACTGCGGACCTCAAGCTGTTGATGACCTTCAAGAGCCAGATTTGGTGGCCCAGTGGAGGAATTGGCACGAGCGAGCTGAGCATGCTTTGATTCTTCTGTGGGACGGGGGCGCGCTACGATGGAGCGCGCTGCCGAGCGCGGCAAAGGCTCCACTCTGACCACCAGGGCCACGAGACACTCACCAGCACATCGTCTGGATCAGTCTATCGCACAACGACGCCTACTACGCCTACATCGACGGCTTGCTGAGCAGCTGCGAAAGGCGTGTTGGGCACCGGCATACTACGTACAGACCGCGATGCGCAGGTGGCGAAGGCGGCACTTGACCTTCCTCATCCGCTCCACCTACCAGCGACTGGCTTGCTGAGCTACGCCAACGCACTCAACCCTCTCTCTTCGGGCACCAACGCTGAGCGACGACGCCTGCGGAAAAACGGCGCCAGGCAGTACCGACAGCGGTTTTCAGCGTGGTTTGCGGTCATCTGGCGACTCACCACTTCTCTACTCAAAACGACACTTCCCTCACAAGCATGCACTGCTCACGAGGCGAGGGACCCGTGGAAGCAGCTCTGGGACCCGCCAGAGAACAACGACGGCCCGCACCTCGACGCCTGGAAACGCATGCCCAGAGCACTACCTTCCCGAAGTCTTCGAGGCCACAGGATTGGACACCGACCGACGAGGAGTTGTCGGACGCTATCAAGTTGGCGAAAGGCTGCCCAGGCCTGGAGATTTGGACGTTCCGTGAACAACGTATTCCTTCAAATCTGTTTCCGCAGATTACCCGCGAGCTCTACGACCTGCGGGTGCCGACGAGCCAGGAGGCGGTGCGTCTTCGGGGTCAGCTGCCAGGGGCGGCCCGCGGCCTGATTTGTAGATGGAGGGTCGCAGGCCTTCCGCAAGGCGAAGCGGACGCCAGGCCCATCGCGGGCGGATCGGTCCTTGTCAGAACTTGGCTCCGAGCTCTTGCGGACGCCACTCCTGCCCCCCCTGAGAACCAATGGGCGACCGGGCAGGGCAGCTCGATACCTCGCGCTATACCCAGATGGCTGGCAGACTGCGCTGACGGGACCGACGGTGCCGAACTGGATCTCGCGAGAGCTGTTGATATTATCTCTCGCTCGATTGCGTTGGAAGCATTGGGCCGATCTGAGTTACCCGACGCAGTAATTCACACCTGCCTGGCGGCGTGGTCAGGACCAAGAGCGCGCAACATACAGGGTGAACTCGCAAGGCCCGTGCGCCCACTTTGCGGCCTCCCGCAAGGAGATTCAATGGCGCCGTCTGCAATGATGACTACGCTGGTTCCATGGCAGCCGCTATGTAAGAACCACCTGTTCTTGGACGACACGTCCCTCGTGGCACAGAGTCCAGAACTACTCAAGGACGACCTAGAGGCTACCCAGAGGTTCGACGCGGGCACCGGGTACCAGGAGAAAGCGGCCAAACGTCGAGCATGGCCAGATCAGGACGCGCAGTCGAAACTTATAGAACATCTCGGCGCTGAATGCTATCCGACCAATCCAGTACATCCGATTCTACCTCGTGGAGGTTGGCAAAAGCTTGTCCATGGTGTTCCAATCCTTGCATCTATCCCTGTGTCAAGCCAGGGCAGGCTGAAGTCGGCAATGGCATATCTGAGACCGCTGTGGTTGTGGGCATCCTTACCACCACCTACGGCCACGGCCAAGTCCCTGGCCAAGGCTGTCTGGGGGACCAGCTGCACATGGTGGTGCATGGGCAGGTGGTGGTACCAGAACGCCTTGCTGCATTCAGTCGATTCGAGTGCCATGTTTGCATGTTTGCAATCAAGAATGCGACGGGCACGAAGCTAATTTGGTCAAGTTTCTTGGAGACGAGTATGACGCATCATGTACAGGCCCCCCGAGTTGTAGTACATTCGGTACAGTGACCGACAGTGCATGCTACTAGAAGTGGGTCCAGCGGATGATCATCGAGTACACAAGTCGGCGGAGCACCTGGTCGACGACAGGTGGAGGTTTCGGGCCTCAGCGAGGCCGCTTTGCATAGTTTGCGTCTCATTGCACGGGTCAGATGTCTCCAGGCTGCGCAGCGCGATCGGCACGACGAGATTGACGATGTGGACGTGGATTCGAGCCCACACAAGCATTTTTTAAGCGAACGGCTTCCCTGGAGGAGTCAGACCATACTTCGATCTCGATATACCGAGGTGGAGCGGCATCGTCAGAGACTCGGAGACGCACGGGACACCCGTGCAAAAACTGTGGACACCTGGCACCATCGTTTCGTCATGTTTGGGGAGAGCGCCCGCAATTTCAGCGACCACGCTCGGAGATCCAGCACCGACTGGCTCTCGACTCTGGGTTCTGGACCTCGGTCCCCCGCGTGACCCCGAAGGCGGGCTGGACTTGCGACCCACAGGCTGATCGACGCGGAGACCGCGTCCGCATGCTTCGAGCAGCTTGTGAGATGGCCCTTGCCATTCTACGGTGTGACAAAGCAGAGATATTGACTGCGCCAGGCAAGGTGATGCACCAAAGTCGTCGCCAACCTGCCGCTCACCAATGAGTTCTTGCATGTTCACTCGAGCGTCTACTTCATATGTCAGCGTGGAGATCTTTCATCATTTATCGCCATCAGCATGAATGCGGGTGCCTTTCGACAAGAGTTCATTACAAAGCTGGAAGGCATGCTGAGCGCGCGGCAGGACATCATCGAGCAGAACGCCGAGCAACACATCACCAACGAGCACTGGGAGCTACTGATCGACACCGTAAATGACGATCCAGGCAGCTACAGCTACTGGAGCCAGCTACAGCTACCGGAGGCAGCTACAGCTACTGCTACAGGCCACACCACCAACGAGCAGCACTGCCAGCTACTGATGCAAGCCCTACTTCAAGCGCGAGGAGAATGACCCTAGAGGGCATCGCCACTTGCTACAACGTGAGCAACGCCGTCTACTACCACTGCAGCAGCGAGCGCTACTACGCGAGCAACATATCGGAGCTAAGCCTAGCATCGATATGCAGACGTGGCTCACGCGTGCTACGCTCGACCTCAAGGACTCAAGGAACTGAAGCAACAACAGGAAAGCGAACGCCAACAGGAGCTCGAAATCCTGATCTCCGAAAGAGCGTTTTGTACCGCTGCTGGCGGAAAACCGGGGGGGGTCACTACCGGTTCGACCCCCCCCCCTTCCGGAGAACCGGGGGGGGTCACTACCGGTTCGACCCCCCCCCCCCGTCCATCATGAAAAAAAGGGGCGGGGGTCACTACCGGTTCGAACCCCCCCCCCCCTCGAAAACGGGGGGGTTCACTACCAGTTCGAGCCCCCCCCCCCCCGAAAACCGGGGAGGGGGGTCACTGCCGGTTCGAACCCCCTCCCCGCCCCCCCCCCTCCTCGCCGCCGGGCCGGCAAACGATTCCCGCTCCTCGGGACAGTTGGACAATGGTAGGGCTACTGGGACAGTGGTGGGGACGGTGGTGGCGGGGACAATGGTGCGGGGACAGTGGGACAGTGGTGCGGACTGCGGCGGGGACGGTGGTGGGGACAGTGGTGACGGGACAGCGGGACAGTGGTGGGGACAGTGGAAGAATGGTGGGGCGGTAGTGGTTGGGACAGTGGTGAAGGCGGTGGTGAGGACAGTGGTGGGACAGTAGCAAGGTGGGGAAAATGGTGGGGACAGTGGGGACAGTGGGACAGCGATGGGGACAGCGTGGACGCTGGAACAGCACAGTGGGACAGCGGCGGGGACAGTGGGACAGTAGTGGGTACAATGGGGACAGTGGGACAGAGGTGGGGACCGTGGGGAGAGTGGGAAGAGTGGGACCGTGGCGGGACAATGGTGGGGAGTGGGGACAGTGACACACCGGCGTGGGCACTGATGGGGACAGCGGAGACAATGGTGGGAACAATGGGTACGGTGGGACAGTGGCGGGGACGGCGGCGGTGGGGACTGCGAGCGAGCGAGCGAGCGAGTGGCGCAGCAGCAGTCGAGTCGATAGCTGCGGCCAGCGAAGGGGGGACAGCAGAGCGATGGGAGAAGACTCCGATCCCTCCGCCAGAATAGAGCGGCCTGGCTGGCGGCTCCACGGCGCGGCGTCTGCGACTCCCGAAAAGACGGGTACATCGCGGAGCACCCTGCACAGCTACATTACGGCTGACGCCGACGGATGGCACGGTGCCTGGGCAGCGCAAGCGCTGCGATAAGAGAGGCCGATGTGCCTAGCGCTGGCAGCAATATGGAGTTGGGGCAACCGTCTCGAGCGGTCGCCCCAGGAAGGTTAGTCAGATCCCTTCCCCGAGTCCCCCGCTCCCGCACAAGCGCCCTCATCCCTTCTGGCAGCGGCCGTAGCAGCAGCCTCAAGGCGGAGAGCCTTAGACACAATTCTGAGTGGGAGACGCTGGGGCAGGGGCGGAAACGGCAGGCTCCAGAATCACACCCGTGGTTGGATGCTGACCCCGCTCTGCATTGGCAATCTTTGTCATGTGCAACTCGCGCTCCGCCCTTGTCTTGGCAGCGCCCTTGCACATGTACTTTAGCCCCCTGCATTGACCAGCAGGGGGAATCACAAAGCAAGTGCATGCCTGGCAGATGATGATTCTACCGTGGCATACTGGTCGGTGCTGAAGGTCTCTAAAAACTTCGAGGCCGACTTCGGCCGATCCTGAGGGGCCCCTGGGCCAGGAAGAGGAAGAGGAGGTCCCCAGGTCCCCGGGGGGCTCAGAGGAGGAGGCTCCAGGCAAAGGCCCCAGGATCGCGTGAGCAAGCTCCAAAGCGGGACCAGCTGCAGCCGTCGAGTCTGAGCCCACAACCAGGCCCTGCTCAGCAAACTTCCTAAAAACATGTTGGCCTGCCATTGCTGAATGGCTGTTGGCTTGCATTTCACGACTTCCCCCCGTTCTCAGACCCTTCAGTGTCTGGTCGGTGGTCGCTGCCATGTTGCAGCGCCTACATCTCCACTCGGCACGAGCCTCGACAAAACAGAGTTCACGCTGCGGAATCGATGGCTTCGGCACCATACTTGGGGCCGGCTTGGGGGGGAGGTTGCGGGGCTTCGACCTGGTCTCCCGCAGTGCTAATAATCTGGATAGCACGTGCTAAAAAGTCCCAGGTGAGCTGATGCTTTTTTAATTGGGCTCTCTCGGCCTTGACATGAACTTCTGGAACTTGGTGCATGCCCGAACCGAGCCTGGCGAAACCATCGGCCCATACACTTCCAAGGTAATCTTGGATGTCCGAGCTCGTGCACGAAAGTACATTTTCTGGCCCTCGGTGCGCTGGGACCCAGCATAAACGCGGCCTATCAAGGCCACCGCCGTGGATCTCGAATATCTTGCGCCATATGTCAGCATGCACATTTCGGGCAGCCGCCAGATCAGGATCCCACGAGCACCCTTCACGAACGAGCTGGAGGTGATCTGTGACCACTTCGGCCCCTCGGGGTGCAACTTCTAACGCACGAAGCGCCGCATACCTCTCGGCGCGGGGCACCGTCTGGCGCCCAGGCAAAGGCCCGTAAAGGTCCCTGTGGGGCACGCCCCACTGATCAACCTCGACGGCAGCCCATCCACACCGTCTAAGTTCTGGGCTTGAATTCGCAAGCCCTGGCCGTCGGCATAGATGCGCATGCCCCAGGGCCACGTAGTTGCACCCCAGTGAACCGTGGGAGCCTCGGGGATCTCTGGAACGCTGAGGGAATAAAAAGGAAGCCCATACGCAAGCTCCAAAGTGTCCCAGTCGGCCTGTAATCCAGAGTACCCCGAGTCCCTTCAAGCCCCCCTGTGCTCTAAAATGTCCTCGGGAAGGGGCTCTACCTCAAGATCCTCTGGGGGCTGAATTAAAACTGGGCACTGATACAGCTGGTGCCCTAGGGTAGCGTTGGGTTTCGGGCAGAAACCACAGCCGGAAGTCGATCGATATCCTGCTGCACATGTTCTCGAGGGTGGCCAACATCCTGAGCCCAAGAGTAAACGAGCGCAGCCTCTCATGACGTCGTCCTTGATGCGTAATATTGCAAGACGAAGGCCACGACGCCACACTTCTTCAGATCCAAATGCTTCAGGAATGTGCGCCAATATCCGTTTCATCTGCCATCTGCCAATGGACTCCTGCAGCAACCGCTTGACCTCCATGGGCGGCGCGTGCGGGAAAGAAATCGTGGAGCCTCTATCATTGACAGCTTGGTGTGCGGATAACAAAGCCCAGCCAATTCTAGACAACCAAAGAAAAGTCGCGCTCATGGGCCCGTGGCACTTGGCCCATGTGAGTTTACTTTCAAAATCACGCTTCATAACCCCATATCGCGCTGGCAAACCTGACGACGAGCAAGATGGTCGCGCCATATATCGGGTCGTAGAACTCGTCCGCCTGAGTGGCCAGCCAAGCTGTGATAGACACGTGTTGGCGCGCTCCAGCAAGCACGGCCGCAATAGATCTGAGTGAATTGTGGGTAGCGTCGGTGATGCCACTCACTCCAGCTCCATGTGCAGCGGCTGGAAGCAATCCTGTTCTCCGCAAAGTTCGGACTTTGAATTTAGATCCTCGCACAAGGGCGCGAAGCTTGGGCTTTCTAGCCACCAGTCCAGCAAGTCGTTTCTTCTCGATCACTCGCTTGGCCTTGGGCCCAGACAGAGCATGTCCAAGGTTCCTCATGTGAGAACACATCTTCATCCTGAGACGCTTAACAAAGGGTGTGATCACTTTCTTGGCAGCCGCATTTGTAGCAACACATCCACTCTTAGCAGCTTGAATGACCAATCCCAGTTCAAAGGCACCTTCAGTAAAGTACTTGACGGCCGAGAACAAAACCCTCGACTGTCTGGGATGTTCGCCAGTCCATTGAAAGCCCGTGTCGACCACGAGCATGCGTGGCACAACTGAGTCAAAGAGGTCCCTCATCCGAAGAAGAAGCTGATGCAGTAACAAGTGTACCATCGTGGTCGCGTGAGTGCATCCAGCTAGAACGCCTTGTAACGACACATATTCATAAGATAGAGACCCCCACGCGCGTACAACTCGGGGACACTGGTAGTTGGCTAGTACTAGCCAAAGGAGTCGTAGTGGGTAGCCCAGCATGTAAGCAAAGTCGACTAGCTTCTGCAACTTGCTCATCTCGAAGCACTTGTACATGTCGGTCAGCACCGATACTGACGTGTGCCCTGTGCACCGTGCAACTTCAGCTTGCAGGTTATGAGAGAAAGCTGAATCCGATGATGAGGCAGCCGGCCTCGCGCCCCAGAGATCAGAGTTCTGATTAGCACGCTCCCAGCTTCGTGACACCGGTCTGCGAAGTCGGGCCCAAATACGCACAATCGCGTTGATTAGAGCCACCAGTCGGTGCCCTCCTGAGGCTTTGGGTAATCTGAAAAGGCGTGTCTATAATCTTTGTCCTGGCCAGCAACATAGCCGCTCGCACGCCTGCAGGAGAAGAAGAAGAGTTTGCAGTCCGTAGTCTGATACAACATCCATCGCCTTGGGGTGAAGGTTGACCTGTCCAAGTGCTGAGGTAAGCTTGAACTTGCGCAAAACTAAGCGAAGGTCTGCTACACTGACTTCTGGGAGCTGGTGCCATGTCACGAAGTCACGTGGCAACTGCAGAAGCGTGGGTGGCCCAAATCTCAGCCCAGGTGTCCATGCAAGCATCAGCCATTTCAAAGGTTTGTGGCTGCTGGGTGTGCTCCAGGACCTCCTGCAAGTCTCGGAGCCTCGAGAATATGCGCGCTTGGCGCGCTCCATTGTTGAAGGACGCCTGAGCCCACTCCGTCCGTTCTGCCGCTTTGAATGCGCCGATGGCCTGCACCACTTTCTCCACTTTGTCAATGACAAGCTGTGCAGTCTCAAAAAAAATCGTCACAGCAGAACTGTTGGGAGAGGTCATGGACTCGAGCACGTTCATCCTCATCGAGGTACGGCATGATCCATTTAGTCTTAGACGCCCGATGGAAGAAACCCTGGAGGTCCCATGCCAACTTCGCAAACAGCTTGAGCTCCTGGTCGTTAGCTGCAGCGTCCGCAGCCGTGCTGAGCCCAGGGTCATAGGCTCCAAAGGTAGATAAGGACCGTGCCCAGCTTGAGTAATTATCAGGCGTGTGGTTGGTCGGCAACATGTGCCGTGGAAAATTACCAGGTACGTCAACATCAGTCTGAAGCCGCTCCACAGCCAAAATCATTCGCAGTTTCATAGCTCGCATGTGTCGAAACCAACGTCCAATCAGCATGTAAGCCTGGAGCCTCTGAGATGGCCTGGGTTCAGGTGGAGCCACTTTCTTCCAAGACCAGGTAGCTGGGCCCGCCCTTCCAAGGTAACGTGCTCGGTCCTGGCCGATTATATGGTGCCGTCCAGTAGCTCCTCTTCGATCTGCGTCAGAACCGCGTCCCAGGCGTCGGCGAGGGTGGTGGCATCCCCAGCTGCAGCGATGAGCTCTCTGGCCATGCCCCGCTCGACGACGGGCGGGAACCTCGCGCACCCTGGCTTTGGAATCGCGTCGACTGTCGCAGGCTGATCAGGCACGCGCACCCACATCTCATGTTCAGAATCCTGGAGCGGAACTCTGACAGGCAAGTGGGGAAACAAGTCCGAGTCTTCATGCGCAAGAGCTCTTCCTGCCCGACAAACAACTCGCGGATGCATACACATGTAATCGAACGTGGTTCCAGGCTTCGACTGCAGGCAGGTGGGGCAGTTAGGGTGGGCGACGATGCCCCCTATGGAGTTGAACCAATGCCGAAGATCATCCACCTGCATGTTCCAGTCTCCCGCTAACAGCCAAGGCTGCTCTCGGGCCTCCAGCTCGCAGATGTAAGTGGCGACCTGCCGAAGAATCTCCACGTTGGCATCAGAGAGGCCCTGGCCGTCGTGAAGGTAGATTGGTAGCATGGTGATGCCCTGCTCGATGCCCCAGTGAACGTGGGCCGCAAGGACCCTTCCAGGAACCAACTCGGCTGAAGACCTCCCTGGCGCGAGAGTCACACGGACCCTGGACGGTGCCAGGATGGCCATGCCCCCATGCGTTCCCCCGTTGGCGGACGGAGGGGCTGGGGCCCAGCGGCCTGCAAAGCTTGCTCGAACGGCCTGATGTTGAACTTCGGCGAGGCGCCGGTGGTCGGCATGGTGCTCTTGCACGCATATCACACACGACGGCGCCCGCGTCAGCTTCAGCATATCAATTAGCGGCCCATGCGAGGAAACGTTGGCCGTCACGATCGAGCTCACGGTCTTGGCGCAAACCGAGTAAGGAATAGACATGGCATCCGAGGCCCGCGCCGAAATTGACGGGCTCTGCAGCGCAGCTGCCGCAGCTGGGTTAACCTCCATGGCGCAGACCGCCACCATGATTAGCCGCAAATACCTGCAGCTGAGGCCCCTGACAGATCTCTGGCCTGGCACGTCGAAGTTGACCAGGGTTGAGCCTGAGTGGCTCATCTGTCTAAGGCCCCTCGGAGGTCTGAGAGCCCCGTGGGTCTCAGGGCCCAGCTGTCCTTGGCACTGCTAAACTTTAGCCACGTCCTGCAAAGGCGGCCTGCTCACATCAGGCCCAGACGAGGGTGGTCCACGAGCCGAGGGAGTCGCGGCCCCATCAGCGGCCATCACCAAGACATCGGCCCCAGGGCCCCTTTCGGCCGTCAACGGCCCACAGCTCCCCAAGACCGGGTCAGCGCTGGCACTGGGGGTGGAATGTGGCCTGCATCTGATATTAGACCGCCCAGTTCTGTAGTGCTGCTTGGCCGTAGTTCCAGCAGACGCTGCAAGCCAGCTAAAACAAAGGTACTCGAAGTAAATATAGATGCTGCCAATCGACCGCATGAAGCAATTTGCCTGTCCCGCAAGTGGCGACGAATGAACCCTGCCCAGGCTCGGGGAGCACCTGGGCATGGGATTTAATCCAGCAAGTGGCGACTGAGCCTGCGATTGCCAAAGATGGCCAGCAGGACTTTGCGATCTAACGCCGTGCTGTAGCGTGCGTTCTAACACCCGTTCTAACGCCCAAGGTGGAAGCCCTCGTTGTTCGCTGCAAACAGCATGAGCGCCCCGTACAGGAAGAATCAGCGCGCAAATCAGAATCAGAAATATGAAGCCAAAGATCCAGAAGACGCTGACCTCATGACCACGGCGGGGGCGAGGCTGAGGTAGACCTCGTACTGGCACACATCGTTCGCCACAAACTCCGTGTGCCTTGCGTCCCTGACATAAGTTTTTTTCATAAGCTGTATCGAGCTCAACATGTGGATGAGAGAGCTGAAATCGGATTACCCAACTCTTATTGTGTCTTGCGCCGCTTAGCCAGTGCTTCAGTAGCTTCAGCATATCGCTTGCACATCTCGCGCACCTTGTCATCATCGGCAGGGGGCTCTTCGTCGGTGCAGGCCTGAAAGAATTGCCGCAAGCTGCCGATACCGTCAGTATCCATTGGCACAGGTACACGCGCAGCTTCGGCTTGGCCTGTTGCTCCGTCAGGTCCTTGGGATCCACCTGGTTGCTGGCCTGGCGGTCCTGGAGGGCCGGCAGCTTGTTGCTGGGCAGAGGCTTTGGCGGCATCTGCTCTGGCTTGTAGCTGTCGGAGGGCCCCAAAGGTGGTCTTGGCCTGGTCCAGGAGAGCGGCGTCAGCCCCTGCAGATGCGAAAAGCTGGCCGAGCTTATCGACGGGCAGGTCCAGGGCAGGCACCATGGTCTTGAGCGAGTACGATTCAGGAAGAGGCGTCGGCAACTGGGCCGAGACCGCGAACCGCTGGTGCTCCAGATCGGTGATGTCCGTAGCCAGAGTGTGAATGGACTTCTTGACGCCTTCGATCTTGGCTTCGAGCTCCACTTTCTGGGTCTCCAATGCGGCCAAGGTCTCCTCCTGCTGCAACCTGCTCTTGACCAGCTCATCAATGCGAGTGGTGAAGTGGTGCATCTGGGCAGAGCGCGGCTTATTGGTGACGAGCTTGGTCTTGTTCAGCTTCAAGTGCCTCGCGCGCAGCCACAACAGCGGGCTCGGCGAGGTTGCCCAACGCTCGAAGCGTCTGGCTGATCTCGGTGAGGCGCTTCTGGTCGGGGTCCGTCTTGTCGGTGAGGGGCATGTCCACTGCCTGCCCGTGCTTTGCCGCCGATACTTGCTCGCGTAGCTTGGCAATCTCAAGGTCCTTGGCCTTAAGCTGCTTGCCCTTCTCGACAGCGACGTCGGCGATTGCTGCTTTCTGCCGCTGCTTGTCGCGCTCCATGGCTGGGGCCCTGAAACTAGGCGCCGACTGTAGAGGCTTGGGGCCTCCGAACACCGCACCTTTATTGCAATGGCAGCTTGGGCAAGCGATGAGGTCTCCTTGGTGGCGGGGACTGCGGTGCGGGGACAGTGGGAACGTGGTGGAAACAGTGGGGCAGTGGAGGGCGCAGTGGTGGCGGGGGCAGCGGCGAGGGCGGTGGCGAGGACGGCGGTGGGACAATGGGACAGAGGCACAGTGGGGACAATGGTGGGGACAACGGGGGCAGTGGTGGGAATAATGGGACAGCTCAGTGGGACAGCGGAGGAGACAGTGGGACAATGGGGACAATGGGGACTGTCGGGCAGTGGTCGAGGCCGCGGAGAAAGTGGGGAGAATGAAAACGTGGTGGGAACAATGGCGGGGACAGTGGAGACAGCGCGACAGTGGCGGGGGCGCTGGTGGGGACAGTGGGGGCGGTGATGGAACCACTGGGGACAGTGGTGGTGAGGACAGCGATGCTGGGGACAGCAGTGGGGGATGTGGTGCGGACGGTGGTAGGGACCGGGACTCGCTTGCTGGCGGTGACCGCGGGGGGGAGGGGTTCGAACCGGCAGTGCCCCCCCCCCCCCCCCCCCCCCTTCGGTTTTCAAGGGGGGGGGGGGGGGGGAGTTCGAACCGGTAGAGACCCCTCTCTGGTTTTCGATGAGGAGGCGGAGGGCGGGGGGGGGGCTCGAGCCGGCAGCGACCCCCCTTGGTTTTCTTGGAGGGGGGGGGGGAGGGTTCGAACCGGCAGCGCCCCCCCCCCCCCCCCCCCCCCCCCCCCCCCCCCCCCCCTCCCCCGGTTTTCATGGGGGGGGGGGCTTGGAACTGGTAGTGACCCACCTGGTTTTCCGGAGGAGAGGGGAGGGGTTCGAACAGGTAGTGACCCCCCCTGATTTTCCAAAGGGGCGGGGGCGGGGCAGGGGAAGGGGGGGTTTGCCGTGGGAATGGGGAGGGGAGGGGGGCCCCAGCAGGGAAGGGGGGATTTTCGGAGGGGGGGGGAGGGGCAGGCTCCGGAGGAACAGGGGGGAGGGGGGGGGGGGGGGGGGGGGGGGGGAATTTTCCACAGCAACTGATCTTCGCAGCCAGGACACACCGACGGCGCGCAGAAGTACGCGGGCTTGCCAGACGCCTCCTGGACAACCAGCTACGACAAACGCAGTGCGAACTCCAGTATATCTACAAATGCCAGGCCGAGTCTAGCCGAATAGACAGAGAGCACGCCAGTCAGAAAAGTGGAGCAGGAGGGTTCCAGGCACGCCCCATCGACCTCGAGGAGGGGGGGGCGCTGCTGGCCGAGCCAGGTCCGCTTACTACGCGAGACGCCAGCCTGCAAGCACGATCCGTATACGCATAAGTACGCTACAGCATCAGCGAAGTCTACGACGGCCTCAGCAAGCGCCCCATGTACTTCGAGAAACTCGCCTGCGCACCAGAGTGGTCGTTGCTAGCAAAGATATGCCCAATCATCCTGACCCCAACCTGCGTCACCAAGGGACAGCCGGAGACCGCAGGTATCGGGTTCGACCAAGGACTACTAGAAGCACCGTATACTGACAAGAGCTTCGAATGCATCATCAAAAACACATACCGAGTGGGCTTCTCCCCGCTGGACACGCATCGCAAACAGATCTCTACGCTGGAGAAACAGAACGGCAAGCCTGGGTCTACACATGGAATGCCCGTTCTGGCGCTGAGTTTTCGGCATCTACAATGTCGTTCGAAGCCGCGGCGCCAACCTCATGCACGCGGATGCAAGCCCCATAGAGGCAGATAATGTCATATGGCAGCGCAACATCTGGCATCGCACATAACAGACCCCACCAAACCAGCAAGGACTTCACTGTCGACATCAAGGACACGAGCAACGCCTTCCCCCGCACCAAGACCGGCAACATGTGCGATAGCATCGCGAAAAGGCTATACGCTACCGAATACAGTCTTACAGATATAGGGATGTGCCAGCGTTACGATCGCCGGACTCGACCCCGCAAGAGACTTCGCAATGGGACCAGGAGTCTTGCCCGGACGCAGCACTGGCACGACGTCGTCCAGCTTCACTTACGAGCGCCCCATCGGCGCCTGCCTAGACGAGACGGAGTAGGATGGCCTACCCTTCGCAGGCGAGTCTACCACGACTGCAGAGCCAATTTCTATGCACCGCCACCGCCCGCAACAATCACTTACCGCAAAAAGGGTTAGGGGCAGGGTCGCGCCAGACGACGCTGCGGCGCCGCGGCGAAAAGGAGTGCGGCGCAGCTCGCAGGCGGCGCGGCATGGGGAGTTCCTAAACCAGAAACAACACTTCTTGGTGGTGGTGTATGAGAACCGCTCCTCTTGGTAACCAATTGTAAATGCACCACCACCGCGCGTGCTTTGATGAATTCTGTTTCGGCCCTTAAGAGAGAGGGGGCACCCCGGTTGCCGCCGGCGCCGGGAAGGGGGCCCCGAGCGTTTCACCAGAGTAAAACTGCACCATGTCGTATCGTAGATTATTCTCGAGCTTGGCGGTGGTAGTCATATACTGTGTTCGGAATCACACGCGAGCTCATCGAACTGTCATTCTACCGCTATGCCGACGACATTCTCAATGTAGATGCATCTATAAATATATCGTACCATCGGGCACAGCCAAGGAAGCAGCCAATGTCCCCAGCCACAGCAACCGCATCTTTGACCAGCACCTCAAAGAGTTCGGCAACTGCCAGAACGGCGACAATACGGATACTGCTGGAGGACAATGCGACGCGAGAGTCGTAGACTAGGCCAGCATGTTCAAGGCAGAATGCTCAGGGCCAGGACATATCTCGGATACCACTTCCACCATGCCGTCAGCAACGCCATCGAGCTCGACCAACGGATCCAGAACATCAAGCGATCATGGCCTATCATGGGCAGGTGATGGCACTTTTGACTTCCATGGAGGTTCAAGAGGATCATGCTTATCAGCAGGGTCGTCGGAGCAGCTACCAGTTGACTAGAGTCCCATCTCCTCACGGACACAGAGCGCCGCAGACTGGTCGTGCCATAATCAAATTACTACGCTGCCTGATGCAAGCCAGAGCTACCGACAAGGACTCAGATCACCACAATGCCCCCAGCAACATCGAAGTGCTCGAGGCCTGCTACACCTCGCCCACGTACATTGAGACGCGTGTAGCGCGCCTGCGCATGATATAAGCCTCAATCAAATACCGCGCGGCCGACGGCGAATGGCTTGCCGCGCTATTCGGGCACCTGCCGCGCGAGGTCAGCGCCCGCGCAGAAGGGCGCGGAAAACTTCACAGGGACGGCCATATCAAGAAGAAGGCGAACTCATTGGCACAGCAGTGCTTCCAGGACGTCTTATCCACCCTCGAGCTTGACATCGCGGAAGATTTCAGTACGCACGGCACGAAATGGCAGCGTCACAGAACTATATCACGAAGAAGAAGTGTCAGAAGCGTTCCTCACTAGCGACGCCGCCGAGTTGCGGGCAAAGGTAAACAGCGTCGCCATTCCGCCCCCCCCCAGGCCCCGCAGAGACAGCCCCAAGTTCTAGACAAATAGGGGGCGACCTGGTCTGATTCAATGGAATGTGGCGCTGGATACAGGACAAGTCTGTTCCAGAGTACAATCACCCTGGGCAGCGCTCGGCACGCGTCCGAATGCGGCAAAAGGCGGAGAGCATGGTCTCAGGTCAGCGGCAGCAGCGGTCATCATTACCAACCAATGATCCAAAAGTCGTACAATTTTCTTGGGCCGACCGCAGGCCGAAGACAACCTACTGCGTTCTGTGACATGGGCGGTGCATGGCAGACAGTAGTCGGATAGACTTCCCCGAACTAGCAGGCGCTTAATAGATTTGGCACTTGCTCCACTCGAGGCGTTGGGCGGCGCACTGGCTTTGCAAAGCGACAGGCTGGTTGGTCCCTCGTCGCGCTACGTTCCGGCGCGCGCACCGCTTCTTCTCTCCCGGGGGCAGCCTGGGAAGCCCCGGCGCAGAAGGCCAGTCAACCTTGCATTGTTGGATCAGCCAGATATCAAGAAAGCCTCTCTTGATTCCCTGAAAGGAAAAGATTGCGACAGGCTTAGGGCTCTCTCAAACGACAATGGTTGGAACACTTTCCAGATCAACGTCCTGGACACCCTGGCTTCCTTGCCAGCGGCGCCGCGGACAAGACGCAGGCCATGGATCAGCGAGGACACTCTGAAGCTCATCATACACCGCTCTGAACTGCGATCTTGAGGAGATTTGGAAAGCGAAGATTGCCACAGAAATCAAGAAGTCTGCGCGGCGAGACATATCATGTTGGCCCCAGAAGCTCGCTGCAGAGGGAACATGGGCGTCGCTTCGCCGCCTGGGAACAGGGAGGCGCACCCGACAGACTCGATTTCAGCGCCACTCCGGGAAGCAGTCAGCACTGATGAACGAGCAAGGGCCTTCGCAACTTCCTGGAGCAGATGCAGTGGAAAGTTCGACGCGTCACGGTCTTGCCAGAGTCTTCGGAAGGAGCCCAGCAACAGCTACAAAAGACAGAGGCCGATTTCACGCAAAAAGAACAGCGAAGGGCCATTGCTGGCATGTCACCCGGCAAGAGTGCGAAAGAGAACGACATCCCCATCGAGATCTACAAAGTTCTGGCTTCTGCGGTGGGCAAGTGCCTACAACCTCTCCTGGGCGTCATGAGCGAGCGCTTGGCTTCGGAAGCGCTTCCAGACGACTGGTTGGCAGCGCGAGTATCAATGATATTCAAGCAGAGCGACCAGTCGTGCATGGACAACTACAGACCGATCTGCTTAACCTCAGTTGCTTACCGGTTGTTCGCGAGCGTGCTGAAGCAACGTTTCTTGGACGCTGGGCTTGACAGCCGCATTTGGCCATCACGATACGGAGT
Organism: Prorocentrum cordatum; assembly: GCA_963575745.1. Taxonomy (NCBI): domain Eukaryota; class Dinophyceae; order Prorocentrales; family Prorocentraceae; genus Prorocentrum; species Prorocentrum cordatum. The sequence goes on along the minus strand of CAUYUJ010021226.1, from coordinate 230,021 downwards.
TCGTTCCAATCGCTGCACGGAAGACGCCATCTTCATAGTCGGAAGGTATCTTGAGCTCGCACACGCTAAGCGCGATGGGTCAGCATCCGTCTTGGCACTGGATTGGCGCAAGGCCTTCGACAGCGTGCATGCAGAGCGGTTGATGCATGCCCTCTCGCGTTTTGGAATTACACCGAAGCGTGTGCGTATCATCCGATACATGATTTACAGGCGTTTTTTTCGTTGAAGACTCCGGTGTCAAATCGGATGAGTGGGCACAGCGATCTGGTGCATCGCGAAGTGCACATTGAGCCCGTCGCTGTTAATAACGCTGGTGTCTGCGCTGATGGAGGATGCGGTCGCCATGCTTCCCGGCCCCGCAGCAGAGGCATAACGACAGAAACGTTTGGCCGACACTGCTTTCGCGGATGACACGCTGCTCTTAGGCGCAGCGGCAGCGCACGCGCAGCAGATCGCGGAGGCTGTGGCGCGGGCTGGCAGCGCAGACGGCCTCGAGTTGCACTTCGACAAGTTCCAACTGCTCCAGGCCAACGCGTACAAGCCAGTGTGCTTCCAGAGGAAGACCATACCGAGTGAGGACAGCATTGTCTATCTTGGACCTTCGTTGTCAGCTGATGGTAGAATGAACCAAGAGCGATGCCACCCGATTGGAATGGCAGCAGCAGGCTTCCGCGTCCTCCGGCAAGTCTGGAATCAATCGTCTTCGCCGCTCAAACAGCGTCTTCTGGTATATCAGTCACTGGTCGAGTCCAAGTTGCTGTACGCACTACCGGCGGGCTGCTTCACAAACGCGGACTTTCGCCGACTCGATGGATTTCAAGCCACATGCCTGAGACGAGTCCCCAGTAGAAAGCCATCATTCACTTCGAGGGTATCCAATGCTACTGTCTTGCAGCGCCCAGGCTTTGAGGCCGCTTCTGTGCAGGTCCGACGCAGGCAGTCCGTTTTATCAGGTCGTGTCTTACGCCAGCCAGACAGCTCAGACATGCGAGCGGTCACGTTCCAGCCTGGCCTCCCCTTGTGCCCCGCCACCGACAGGTACGTCCGACGAACCGGGAAGCCAAGGAATGGATGGGTCCGAAGCGTGCTACCCGACGCAATCCGATTGACCGGAGGCAATTTCCGTCTACAACATGCCGTGACTAACGCCTCCAATTTGCACCAATCAGTGCGCCAAATAGATTTGCTTAGTTGATCAGCTGACGTTCGAGCCTAAGGGCTGCCACAGCTTACGGCACGAACGAACGAACGAACGAACTACCAGGTGGCGAACTCACATGCCAGCTATGCCCCAATCTACAGAAATTTCAGCACCGATCAACGCTGCAAGACCATTTTTGTCTAGACCTTCTACCCAGCACAGCTCACACCATCAGTCTCGACACCAATTTCAGCACTGAGGGTTGATCCCACGCGAAGCGGCACGACAACGACGTGGGTCGTGCGAGACACCAAGCCAATCAACGACGTGGCCAGCAGCACGGCCCACAGCGAGCGCACCAGGAAACCCCAGCGGACCACGAGTGGCAAGGGCGGCAAGGGAAGGGCGACGAGGCGGACAGGCCACAGGTGGAGATTGACGAAGCGGCAGGCGCAGCAGAGGGAGAGACGAAGGCCGTGGCAGGGCCAGTATCAGCATGATCCACACGCAAAAGGGGAGCAGACGAGCACCAGATCAAGACCGGCGTCAAACTGAAGAAGCTCCTCACCATGCTCATCGAACAAGTCGTTGCCAACAAGCAGCAACTGGCCATGGCCATGGCTACAGTCGACAGCGTCTCTACCCCATCCCATTGGAGAGCACAAGGATATCAAAGCACTCAGAGCCTACCACAGGATCTACGCCGACGAATGCACGGAGGCGGCAGGTGTCATACTGTCGGACCACCAGAGGGGCACCCTCTGGTCAAAGGACGTGGGCGCCAAAACCAGGCATCTCCTCACCGAGCACGGCAAGTACATCGATAAGGTGTCGGCATATCAAGTGCTGGCGAAACTCAGGCACATCAAAGGAACCAAATGCTACGACAACAAGCAAACGAAAACACGGCGAAACTCACCACCTTCATCGAGCCAGGCTCCCGGACGGACACGGAGACGGAGGAGGAACCCACGGCGGAAAAGATGCAGCAGGCGAACATCAGGGACACAATCCAACGCGCGCGGCAGCAGATCGGGTCCATCGTGAAGGAGGGGAAGGCTCCAGCTGGAGTCATGGAAGACGAGCTGGCAGGTTGGCTGGCAAGTTCATGACGAGAAGGTTTTCCGACTACGCCTTACGCCTCGGGTGACCAGTGAGGACGGGCCCAGCGGGGGCCGCGCGACCTTGTGGAGATGCCCCAGGATCTGGCGACGGCGGGGGCCCGCCCATATCCCACTGACTGATGTCACCCCCCGAAGCCGCTCTTATTCCTTTTGTTTTTCCTCACCTCCTCCTTCTCCTCCTCCTCTTCTTCCCTCCTCCTTTTCCTCCTACTCCTACTCCTCCGTCTCCTCCTTCTTCTCCCCCTCCTCCACCCCCCTCCTCCTCGTCCTCCTCCTCCTGTTCCTCCTCCTCCTCCTCCTCCTCCTCCGTTACATTTCCTTATACATAGCTCCTCCCAGTCGCACCCCGAGACCAGTCAGAAGGGCGTGCCGGGCGTTTCGCCTGAGACTTCAATGCCACTTGTGAACCTCAAGCTGAAAAACTGGCAACAACTTCACGGGTGGAGGGCGGGTCGTTTCAAAATGAAGCTCTCGCCTTAGCGCCGCTCACACTCGTTTCGAACAAGTGCACGAGCTTCGCGGGTTGAGAGAGGACCGTTTTCAAAATGTGGCTCGCGCTTTAGCGCCGCACATCTTCGTTTCAAAAATCTGCAACGGTTTTACGGGTTGAAGGCGGTTCGACTTCAAAATGTGACGCTCGCGTTATCGCAGCGCACATTCGTTTTAAACTGTATATGAGTTTCGCGGATTGAAAGCGGCTCGCGCCGCGCACATTCGTTTCAAACATCTGCAACCGTTTCACGGATTGGGGGCGGCTCATGTTCAACATGTGGTTCTCGCCCTATCGCCGCGCGCATTTGTTGCCAAACTTTGCACGAGTTTTTGCACGGCTCCTTTTACAACATGTGTCCCTCGCATTGGCGCCGCGCACATTCTTTGCAAAACTTCGTAAGAGTGTCATTGGCTCTCGTGGCTATCGTCAAAGAGATGGTATGTTGGAACGATTCAGCACTGTCCGGGCGCAACAGTTACGCTGATTCGCAGTGCCGAAGTCCCAATAAGGGTTTTCTGCCGCGGTCTAGGATCGTCAAGACGCAACAGTCAGGTTTGACTCGCGGCGTTACTCCTTAGAACGGTGTCTTGGCATGTTTCCGGATTTTCATAGAGTTGCCCCCTAACGGGGCACTTCCCTCAGTGGGAACGAATCCATGAAAGGGGGAGTTCGGAAAGAGGGTGTGTTCCAACATCCCTGGTGAGTCTTAGGGTTACACGGGTCCTCCTCTTCCTCCTCCTCCTCCACCTCGTCCTCCTCTCCCACTCCATCCTCCTCTGGCCCTCCCACTCCCCCCTCCCCCTCCTCCTCCTCCACCTCGTCCTCCTCGCCCTCCTCCTCCATTCCATCCTCCTCTTGCTCTCCCACTCCCCCCCCTCCTGCTCCTGCTCCTCCTCCTCCTCCTCCTCGTCCTCCTCTTCCTCCTCCTCCTCCTCGTCCTCCTCCTCCTCCCTGCCCCGAGGGTGGGGGCCTGGCACCTGTTCTCATGGTGTCAGCGCCACACACTCCTCGGGGCACACTGTCAGAGTCAATTGCGTGCGGCGGCTGGGGGCAGATAAACCGGCTTTCGTCGTTCCTGAACCAACCACGAAACACTTTGCCCGTGGCAGCGGCACGTCAGCTGCGCCCGTGAGCTGGAATTGGTACCAGGCACGGGGAACGCATTTGGTTGGGAGGCGGGGCCATGTGGTCCGTAAGTCCCTTGGGACCTTGTGTCCGCTAGCCCTGGGGTACAAACCCAGTTGCACATGCCATCCGATTCGGCAGGGGTGACGGTCGGGAAGTACTGCGCGGTGACGCGGTGAACCGTCTGTCCCCCTACGCACCACGCCGTCTCGGTTGGGCAGCGAGTCGCTGAGCGACGGCGATACGCATTTCCCCTGACCGTCGGTGCTGGCGCCTGCGGGCCCCTTCCTCCTGTCTGGGAGGCCGAAGGTGACGGTTGAACCTCGCTCGCCGTTCACTTCTTGGATCTATGACACTCATGACACTCCTCCTCGTCCTCCTCCTCCTCTTCCTCCTCCTCCTCCTCCTCTTTCTCCTCCTACTCCTCCTCCTCCCCCGTTTCCTTCTCCTGCTCCTCCCCCTCATCTGCACGAAGTCCAGGGACGGTGAAGCTGCCGCCTGAGGCGCAGCCTCCGACGAGGCGGCGTCCCTCGCGGCGAAGGCCGCGGCCGCGGCCGCTCGGCGCTGCAACTTCTGCTGCTGCGGCGGCCCGTGGAGCCCCGGCGGTGCAAGGCGTTCGCGCGCAGGGGCGCTCAGCGGCGCCTCCTGCGGGCCCCAGATGGGCGATTTCGGAAACCCTGAACCCAAACCACGTTTTCATCTCTTGGGGACACATTTTCAACTTCCGCTGCCTTCCGCCGAGCTTCCGTCGGCTTCCGCCGGCGGAGACGGCCTCGTTTCACTTCCGCCGACCTTCCCGCCGCCCTTCCGCCGTTTTCCTCCCCGAAAGAGATGAGAGCTCCTTCGATCCTCGAGGGCGAAGCCTTTGTTTTGGAATGCCTCAGATGAGGAGGCAACTCCTGGGAGGTGTTCGTTGGAATGATGAAGGGTGACTAAGCCCGACTACAAGGCAAGGTCACAGAATGAGGCCGCCTGGGACTCAGCCGGACTAGTCGGGATCAGGCGGGATTCAACGGGCTTGAGCCAGATAAAGCCGGATTAACACAGATTCAGCCAGCTATCCACAGGGAAACTCCCAGCGCCGATACAGAATGCAACCTCCAAGAAATTGCATCCTAGCTCAGAAAGATAGTCGAGGCCCAAATGCCAGGGTCCGCATGGCGTCGGTGCCTCCAGTCCGGCACGTCTCTCACAAGTTTCGTGGCCCCACAAGGGGTTTCCAGCTGGGGCCAAAATGCCAGGGTCCGCATGGCGTCAATGCTTCACGTGGGCACACCCCTCACACGTTTCGTTGCCCCATGGGGACGTGCGACAGCAGGCGCCAGGGTCCCAACCCCGCTGCCGCGAGGTAGGCAGCCAGCAGCTTGAACTCGCCGTGCAGACAGTGTGGGGGCGCTCAGCGGCGCCTCTGAGGCCCAAGAGGCTCGGGCTCGGGCTCGGGTCAATACTCGGGCGCGGGCTCGGCTCGGGCTCGGGCTCGGGCTCGAGCCTGCGCTCGGACTCAGGGTTCGGGCTCCAGTCGGCTCTGGGCTCGGGTTCTGGCTCCAGGCTCGGGTTCAGACTCGGGGACATGCTCGTACTGTGTGTGTGTGTGTGTGTGCGTGTGTGTGTGCGTGCGTGCGTGCGTGCGTGCGTGCGTGCGTGCGTGCGTGCGTGCGTGCGTGCGTGCGTGCGTGCGTGCGTGCGTGCGTGCGTGCGTGCGTGCGTGCGTGCGTGTGTGTGTGTGTGTGTGCGTGTGTGTGTGTGTGTGTTGAGAGTGTGTGTGCGTGTGTGTGCGTTGAGTGTGTTGTGTGTGTTGTGTGGTGTGTGGTGTATGCTATGTGTTGTGTGTTGTGTGGTGTGTGTTGTGTGCTGTGTGATGTGTGCTGTGTGCTGTGTGTTGTGTGCTGTGTGTTGTATGGTGTGTGTTGTGTGTTGTGTGTTGTGTGTTATGTGGTGTGTTGTTTGGTGTGTGTGTGTTGTGTTTGTGCGTGTGTGGATGAAAGAGTTCGTGTGTGCACCTTGGAGGCGCGCAGGAGCGCTCAGCGGCGCCCCCTTTTGTACGAGAACGGGACCCATGCACCGCACCATGGTTGGACTCTTTCTGGGGGGCCGAGCAATTATGCACCGCACCATTCCTGGATCGAGGATCGAGGACCCCTCGGGAGACGCCAACGCAACATGGTGCACACAAGTCGTCTGCGGGTTTCGGGCCCAGAAAGACATGCTAGTACTGTGCGGGTGGACTTTGGAGGCGCGCGACCGACCAAAAACATGTAGAGCAACGATCTTCTACGGTGAGGGCATTGGATAAGGAACTATTGGATAAGGTACCCAGGGTCTGGAAGTGGAACGCCAATAAAGGCTTGGTCATGGACTTCGCCGCCGCCCTCATCAGGTAAGGAACCCTGAAGGGCCTGAAGCCTGCCGCGCACATTCCTGAACGAACGCCCCCGCCGCAGTATACAGCCGCAGTATACAGGTACCCAGGCGGTGTGGCCAGAGAGCGCCAACCACTGAGCATATGCAGTAAAATGTCGGAGCGCGCAAATCGCCCATGCGGCGCCTCCTCTGCGACCAGTTCAAGATTCGAAGGCATCTTATAGTAGCAGCATGCGACAAGAAGTTCTGCTATGAGTCACGTGACCTCGACTCTACCATCGGGTCTGAGTGATCAGAGCAATGCCCGAATATCTGCCCGAGTGTGGCCGAGCTTGGCGCCCGAACGTTCCCGAATGCGCCCGAGTGTGACCCAACACCTTGGTTTCAAACCAACGCGATTTTCAATTTCGGTGAGTCACACTACGTCGCCGGCTCGTTCGATCACAAACCTTTTCGGCTGATAGGGGCCGGGTGCTATGATATCCGCCAGCCACCTTGGGGGCCAACAGGCTGCGTGGGCTAGGCTGTCCTGGTACCTGCGCCAGCTCGAGTTCCCAAACTAGACTGATAGATTTCTTTTGTCCAACACAGTTGTAGTGTAACATGTCCGCACGGGAGGGGGGCTCGAAAAGGAGTCGGCTACCACCCCAGGCTCACGCCCGTAGGATAGGAAATGTAAATTAATGAAGACTCGCGCTCCCTAGGCCACAACCCCTTGTAACTTACACCAGGTTCGCTCTCTCTCTCTCTCTCTATAGGCCACAGTCCCCTGCGAATTACTCCAGATCAATCCCTTGAAATTTACTACGAGTCTCTTAATAAGCGTCGGGGGGGCGTCACCCCCGCCGACAGCCCCACATCGACCCCCGTCGCGGGCAGCCGCCGCGCGCCGAAGGCGCTCCGACCCCCGTCGCGGCGCGACGGCGAGGCGAGGTTGACCCCCGTCGGGGGGGTATCCCCCCACGCTTCTTCAGAAACCCAGAGTACGCCAGACTCGCTTCCCACAAGCCACAATCCTTAGCAAGTCACGCCAGCTTCGCCCTCCACGAATCACAGTCCCTCCCCAATTACGCCATGCTCGCGCTCCCGAGGCCATAACCCATGGTAAATTACTACGCCTTGGCGGTTCCGAAGGCACAATCCCTTCTTAATCCAGGCTCGCGCTCACGAAAGCACAATCCCTAAGCAATTACACCAGGTTCGCGTTCCCGAGGCGACAATCCTCGTAAATTACAACAGGTCTGCGTCTTCGAAGAAACACCCTCTTGGATCTTAACACTTACGTACTGCGCTTGTGCGCTCCGGAGGCCACGAACCCACCCCACGGAGGCCGCCTCAAAGTGACATCCCTCGAGAGACAAACTGCCATTGTCTGTATTGGGAACGGTGTTCGGGAAGCGCCTTTTTGGGCTTCCCAATGATTCCTTGAGAAGTTGGCTCGGGGCTCGAGTCCACGACTTTTCGTAACTGGCGGGGGGCGCTCGCTACCGAGGCCTCGAACCCTAGTAAGTTAAAGTGGAAGCGCACTTCCGAGGCCACTAGGACACACGCACGCAACCAGCCAACCAGCCGGCGGCCCGAACCAATTGCCGACCCTCGAAAAAACACAAGCCAGTCAGCCCAGATGCCAGCCAGCCAACCGACATGAGAACCAAAATCAGCCTGCTAACCTGACGTGGCCGCGCGGGCAAGCTGATGGTGGGCCTGCGGCAGCGGGCTCACAGTAACCAGTAACCCCCCAGAAGCCAGTCTCAAGAGGCCTCCAATTCCTCCTCCTCTTCGTCCTCCTCCGCCTCCACGTCGTCTCCACGTCCTCATTCTCCTTCTCATCCTCGTTTTTGGGGGAACGCATAATCCAGTAGCTTGGCCAAACATTGGCCCAACCTTTGGCTGCATGGGTGTGCACATTGCAGGTAGCGGCGGTGGTTCCCCGCAGGCGTCTTCGACAACCCCGAATGTGCCTCCAGTGGGCAACACATCCGCCAATGACGGCCTCAAGGCTCCACAAAGCCTCCTCAACCTCCTGCGCCTCCTCCTCCTCCTCCTCCTCGTCATCCTCATCCTCATCCTCTCCCCCCCCATCCTCCCCATGTCCGTTCTCATTACGTGGTCTCGCCATCCCCCACACCCTGTCCTCCGACGTCGCCTCCTCCTGAACGAAACCTACAATCCCACGAACACGCTCCAGCCATCGTGCTACTATAAGAAACACATAATGAGGAACAAAGGGGCTTTTCTGGCAACGGCGGGCCTGGGCCACAAACAAGATCCACGACAGAAACCTAAGGAAGGGGCCCGAACACCTGAGACCCTCCTGAGCCCAAAGCGGTTCTCATTTCGGCGTCTGGACTGTATACGTATCCCAACCAAAAACGGGTTACCCTGAACTAGCGTTTCCTGTCGAGTTCCCTCGTCCTGCCTATGCGTTCCTACGCGCCCAAGCGCCCAACGGGCCCAGAACGGCCTGGACGGTCCGAGAGAAGAACAACTTCTCAGAACATAGCGCCGATGTGTTACAATAAAATGGTCTCAGCCAGAAATGTTCTGAGACAACCTCGCGCAAACCACAGAAGGCATTTAGAACCTTCTTCGGCTGGCCCCTAGGCAAGCCAGGAGGCCTCGCCACTGCTTGACTGTGGGCCCGCACCAGAGGTCACCCCAGCGAAAGGCTACTAACCGAGTGGTCGAAGACCATCCTCGGGCACGCGCCTACTCGGGTCGTGAGAAATCGCACCCAAAACCCCCAGACCCCATCTTTATGTGTAATTTCTCGAGCCGGATCAATCCGTGAGGGTCCCGGGGCCCGCAAGCAAGTGAAAACGCCCGCTGTGGCAAACATGCATCGCTTGGATCTCAAGGGATTGGGTGACCCCGGTTAGCGCTGACCCTTTCTTCGTGGGCCCGCCCATCTCTCATCTCTCAGGTAGGGGAACAAACAATGACACAAACGTAAAACTCGGAGGTCGGCGCGGATTCCTCGGATCGGCGCTTGGCCCCCTCCCTGGCGCGTTCAAAGGAGAGGACGGCAACTCAGAATCGATCCCTGGACTCTCCCGGGGTCAAAACGAACACGTTTTCCGCCTCGTCCAGCCGTGACGACGGCCCCCCCCCCCCCTTAGAGACCATTCGCGTTTGACTCAACTCGCCCTCCTTGGAGAGAACTGTCGCGCGCCGTGCGGGCTCCGAGCCAGGGAAAGGGGGGGGCAGGAGGGGGGCAGGGACGGACGGGCAGGAAGAGAGCATCAAGTGAAGGGGGGAGAGGGAGGGCAGAGAATCATGGGTGCAAAACGACAAAGGGGGTGAGGAGGAGGTACACGAGGAGGCAGAGGAGGGAGGAGGAGGAGGAAGAAAAAGGGGAAGACCAGAGGAATAATAATAATACTACTACTAATAATAATAATAAATAATAATAAATAATGGTAATAATAATAGTAATAATAATAATAATGATAATAATAATAATAATAGTAGTGATAATAATAATAACAATAATAAGAACAACATGCTCGGCATCGCGTGAGGTCGCATCCTGGGCTCGCGACTCGAGAATCGGCAGGCGATTAAGGCATTAGAAACCTCCGAATCGTCGTCGACGCTGGTCGGCGAGGTCAAGAGTTTCACGCACCGTGCAGCTCTGAAAACTAGTTTCAGGTCGAGGCGAAACGAAACAGCTCCCGTGGGCTGGGGGTGCTCCCCCTCTGGCCTCGACGAGTCCGAGCCCTGCCTCGCTGCGTGCGACGGACGGGCCTCCAAAGCACCCTCCGAGCACCGACGAATCACGAGCTCGCGTGAAGGCCCACGCGGGGCCCGCCCACGAGCCGCGGGCCGTGGCCTGAGGCCACCCCCCGCCCCCAGGCCCGGGCACCGACCTCGGGGCCCCCGGCAGCGTCCCTCGGGCAGCGCTCGGGGACTGGGCGAGCGGGAGACTTCGAGCCTGAGCGAGCAACGACATATGTACATGTACGCCCTCCGCGATCTTGAGTGCACGAACGTCCTCGTTCAAACGCCCTCCAGGGGAAGCTAACCGCGTACGTGTACATATGTTGCTGGCCTCTGAGAGCCCCAGTCTACGACCACCCAAAACTGCCAGAGAGGCCCGGCCGAGCTTCCATCGGAGCGCACCCAAAGAGGAGAGGAGGGGGACGGGGAGCGGCCTCGCTGAGAGGGTCCCCTCGCAGCCAGGCGGGCGGGGCGGCGGGCGGCCTACTCCTTGCCCGCGGGGTGGAGCGTGCCGAGCAGCTCGGCTGTAAAATCACCCTCGGAGTAGGTGGCGGTGTCCACCGTGAGCGTGAACCCATCCGCAAGAACGTCCGGTACCGAAATGTCGACATACATGTGCACAGGATCGGTGATGCCGACGTCTGCGAAATCAGACTCAATAACGAAATCAACTTCAGGAGCGCAATCGAAGAGCATGTGCCGATCCGTCCCAGAACGAGTTCGCAAGGAGTGAAAGCGGTCTTTTTGTTGACATAACGTGAGCAGTCGATGAGAAATACAGTGTCGAAAGCAAGTGTGCCCGCCAAGCTTCATGGGTAGGGGTATTGGCTCGTGAAGCTTTTGGCGTCCGCGGCTGCGTGGAATGATGTCCGGCAGCGAGTCACAGAACAGACCTGTAGATATGTAGCCGCCGAAGAGACGCCTAATATGAAGTGCCCTCTCCATGCCAGTGTAGAGAGGTGAGCCCTCGCCTACAAAAATATGCCAACATTCAACGGGTGATGACTGAGACGATTGTTGTAAACTGGATCGGCATGGTTCGCGTGCTCTCACTCGCGCCCACAGCGCTCGTAAACGATGGGGAAGAAGGAGGAGGAAGAGGAGGTGGAGGAGGAGGAGAAAACATATGGATGTGTGGTGCAAGATGCGCCATAAGCGAATGTTGCTCCCATCGTAGTTCAGGACCACATCCCAGAAATAATCTCGATCACCCAGGCAAGTGTCGAAAGAGTGCCGAAAGAGTGTCTCCAGGGGCCCGACACGTGAAAACCCTGGAGTTTTGGTGTGTGTGTGTTCTTGGTGCTCGAAATTCGCTCTGGCGATCAAGGCCAAAGCAGATTGGAACATCGTAACCGTAAGCGCAAGGAGTGACGCTTCTCTCACGTGCAGACTGCGCTCCACACGCTCTCGGACCGCAGGCACCGGCCAGGGCTGCAAGGTGGCAGGCCCGCCTTCCCCCGACCTCCAGGCTTGGGGAAGCAAACAAGCGCCCCCCCTCCAACCTGGCCTCCTTCCCAGTGGGGGGTGGGCCAGGTCGGGGTGGAGTATATTTGTGCGTGCCCTTTTCACGGAGCACCCTCACCAACGGGTTCCGAAGGTCGCTGCCGCAGCCCGAGCAGGAGGAGGGGGGGGGGGGGGGGGGGGGCAGGGTGGGGGTGGGGGTGCGCTTTCTTACAAGAACGGTACCCATGCACCGCACCATGTTTGGACTCCCTTCAGGCCTCGCTCCAACGCAGTACGGTGCATAGTTCTCCGGCTCGGAGGGCCGCGAGACTATGCACCACTGCTGGATCGACGAGCCACGACGCCTCGGGAGATGCCAACGCGGCACGGTGCAATTTCTTACAAGAACGGTACCCATGCCCGCCGAAAGGAGGAAGAAGAGGTCGGCTGCACTCGAGAGTGACCTTAGGCAAGGGTGACCTTTGGTACGCGGCGTGCCGATCGTGGCGCGCGATGCGGTAATAGCGGCATGCGTGCTTGGGTCTGGTCGCCCAGCCCCTCCCGAAAGAAGCGCACCAAAGGACACTCCGGCGGAGGGTCACTCTTACGTCTCACGTTTCGCCATCGCTCGGACGTCCTTCCCCCGTGCATGTTTTCGGCTCCGTGCGTGCACTTTTTCGCAAGAGGACCTCAAATGCTCCTCGACGGCCCTTGCCGAGACCAAAACCACACGTCCGAACGAGGCCAGGACGTGCCGCCCAAGAGGGCCGGGCTCCTCGCCCACGCCGTGCGGCGGCGGCCCGCCCTCCGCCGCGCCGCCCGGCGGCGGAGCGGCCGGCGCTCCCGCACCGCCAGCCGGCGGCGCGCGCCGCCGGGGCGTCGCCCGGACGAGGACGGGCTCCTCGGCGGCCAGCGGGTGCTGTGGGGCTCCCCGCGATGCGACTCTGCGACGGTCGCGACGGTGGGCGTCGCGGCGTCGGACGCCGCGGAGACGTCCGACGTCGGACCCCCGAGCCGTCTACGAAGGCGCGGGCGGCTTCTCCGAAGCCGTGAGAGCTTCTGAGAAGCCGCCTGAAGAGAAGGCCTGCCCCCTCGGCTCCGCCGCCTCCTCGGACGCCCGGCCGCCTTCTGAGAAGGCGTGAGGGCTTCTAAGCCCGGCCGCCTTCTGAGAAGGCCTTCTAAGAAGCCCCGCCGCCTTCTGAGAAGGCCCGCCTTCTGAGAAGGCCTGCCCCCTTCTGAGAGGGCTTCCCCCTGGGCTCCGGGGCTCCCTGAGATGCGACGTCGCGGCGCCGCGGCGCCGCGGCGCCACGGAGCACGTCGCAAGAAACGTCGGACGTCGCGAGAAACTTGTCAGGGGTCCACGTCGGACGTCGGACGGCGGAATGTCGCGAAAACGCTTCAGGGGCTCCCTGAGACTCGACGTCGCAAGAAATTTGCAACATCGCGGCACATAACAACTCGACCGGCGCCTCTGGCGCCGCCCCTGGCGCGCTTAGGTTTGCGCCGGCTTTCTTAAGACAGACAAGCTGCTGCAGTAAGGAACGCTAGATAAGGAACGAAGCCCTCTGTTGACACCTAAAGGGCCTAGGTGCACGAGGAGGGCTGGAGGAACAATCATGGCATGACCGAAAAAAGCGAGCCCCTTTCGAACCCAAAGCGGTCCTTATTTCAACGTTTTGACTGTAGAGGCATGGGCTCTGATCGCCGACGTGGGCGTGGAGAACGTCGGACTCCCGACGCATCGCCGATGCGGCGCGATCCTTCGACCCAATGCGGTCCAGCCCCTTGGGAGGCCTTGATATTTCTCGCGCTCATCTTTGACCAGCTGGTCCTTCAAAATCCGTTCAAACGAACCAATCCCTAAAACACTCATGGGGGTTCTGCTGGCCAAATCTTCGAGCTGCGCCCCGCGGCGGCGACGAGGGGCGCCCAAGGAGCCCACCATGGCTGGAACCTCGAGTCTCCAACCTCGAACCCCGAACCGCCCCCTTCGGGTAAACCGAACGAGGGGGGCGTGGACGGGAGAGGGTCAACACACCATGGCCCGAGACATGTGCGCGAACGAGGGGGGTCCAGGCGTGCCGAAAGAAGCAAGTGCCATGAGATCTCGGAGATATCATGGGCTCGGCCATGATATCACACAAACACACAGCCAGGTGCTGCAATAAGACGAGGGCCATGAGATCCTGGAGACATCATGGGCCCGGCCATGATATCCACACACGCACACACACATACACCTTGGGCGCCGCCGGACCACGCCAGTTCTAATTGCTCCATACATTCGAACACCAACAACAACAACGTGCGGTTATGCAATCAAGTTCCAGAAAGAGTCAAAGAGACTCCTGAAATATCGTCCCCTATCGGCCACGCGGCCAGAACAGGGATTACCAAAATGGGATCCCCCTCTCGGGGAGTAGAGCGCTGCGAAACGAGTAGGATAGCTCCCCGCCTGCGCGAACCAAAAAGTCGCCAGGCAAACCAGCAACATCACACGAACCGACCTGCGATAGGCAAAATCATGCAGCGAACCTTGGCCATAAAATCGGGGAGATGGGCCCCACCATGCTACCGCGGGTTCGTATCGTGTCGACCCCGGCGTTGGTTCCTGACACAGCGGGGATCGCTCAACCTTGAACGATCGGCCGTTTCCGAAACGTCAGATCGACCAACATCGACCCATTCTGCGTCGACGGCGGCGTTCAACGTCGAACGCCGGCGGCGGTGTCGCCGCCGGTCGACACGAGGCGAACCGTATCTACACACCCTTCTTTCGGGTGTTGCTAGATGTGCCCCTGGCCCAAGGTGCCCACAGGATATCCAAGGAGGCCCCCACGGCCTCCAGAGCACCCCTCGTCAGGCAAATCAGGCCCCAGGGGCTCCAGCATTGAACGAAAAGCTGGGGGCTCCTTGGGCCAGGGGCACCTTCAGCAACCCCCGAGTCTGGGACCCCCCCGATCCACGCCAGCTTTGACTAGGGCGAGAGTGATGTCATAGTAAGATTGGCTCAACCATCGTTTCAAGGTTTACAGAAAGTATCTAGCGGCGCAGCCAATACGGAACAGTAGGAGATATGGGAAATCTTGGTAACCTCGAACATCCTGGAACGTATCGTTATCATGACCTCGTGCTCCTCTGATTCGTCGCCGATCCGCCGATCCTCCCCGCACTGGATGCCCACGCCCGCGGGCGTGTCCTCTGGCAGAAGCTCGCGGCCCGCGAGGCAGAAGCGCGCCCTACCGGGCGGCACTCCTGGGCCGGCCAGAGGGAGGCCACCTCGGCCTCAACCCCTCGCCCTCGGCCCTCGTCGTCCTGACCCTCATCCCCGATCCTGGGCCCTCGTGCTCGATCGACGTCCTCGTCCTCGTCCTGCTCCTCCTCCGCGCCTCACCCCTCGCCCTCGGCCCTCGTCGTCCTGACCCTCATCCCCGATCCTGGGCCCTCGTGCTCGATCGACGTCCTCGTCCTCGTCCTGCTCCTCCTCCGCGCCTCACCCCTCGCCCTCGGCCCTCGTCGTCCTGACCCTCATCCCCGATCCTGGGCCCTCGTGCTCGATCGACGTCCTCGTCCTGCTCCTCCCCTGCGCCTCGACCCTCGACCCTCGAGCCTCGCCTGGGACGGAGTGGGCACGGAGGGGCACCGTGCGCTCTTCCAGACCGCGCGGGGCGCAGGCAGCAGAAACCTGCCCGACACCGAGGGTCGGGGATGGACAGACCTCCCTTTGGTAAAACGTGGTTTAGTAAAAACGACCTGAGGCCCAAACCTGGCGGGCGCAAGCCTGGAAAATAACGGCCGCGGCGCTCTCCCGAGAACCGAAAACGGACAATTCACTAATCGACGTGTCACTGTTGGGGGTTCTGTCCACCCCCGAAAGGGGTAGACACCATTTACCTTCCGGAGCCCCATTGCAGATTCCATATGTGCACCGACGAATACATGACTTCACTGAATCTTGTACCCGGAGGGGTCCTCCTCCGACCTCCATCCTCCTTCTCCTCCTCCCTCCTTCACCTCCTTCGTCGTTCTCCACCGCGCCCTGCCCCTTCGGCAACAGGCTCAAAAGCTTCACTCCTGGGCATATTCAAGCTGATCCAGTGTGTCGGTCAGATGACTGCCTCACCCCTTTGTTCCAGTGTATTCCCCTACGCGCCCCTGATCTAGGCAACTCGCATGGAAGGCATGCTCTGGACATGGTTAGCCGGGAAGGGTCTTTAGACCCCCCCGATCAGGTGTATTTTCGGCGGCCTTATTCGTGGATCGGTCTTCCACTAATTAAGCAAACATGTTGTTTCTCCGCGGCGCCCGCCGCGCAGCAACGACGCCGACAATTACGATTAAGATTGCGACTACGACTAAGTCGGCTACTAACCACTATGTTTCAAGAGCGCTCCCATGAAAACCCACGGTTCAGAAACTCGGGCCGCAGAAGTTTGATCCTGAGAGCCCCATCCTGAGAAACACGCCCGAAACCCAGGCCCCGCGCGGGCCTCCAGAAACTCCACCTCAGAAACTTCATCCTCAGAAGCTATATCAGGAAGTCTGCTGAATCTCAGGCCCCACGGAACCCGCATAATCCACCCTCAGAAGCTCTATCGTCGAAATAACGGTTGAGGCTCAAGCCCCGCGAGGGCTCGCAGAAACTCCACTCGCATGATCCATCCTTCGAACGGTCGCTGAAGCTCAGGCCGAACGAAGCCCTTGGAAGTCACACCCTCGGAAACTCCGCCCTCGGAAACCTCATTCTCAGTGGGCTTAGCGGTACTCATGTTTCTCGCGCGCGCTGATGCTGAAGGCTCAGGTGTCGCTGTCGCACAGCAGCTGCTGCCCTTGAGGTGTCTCGCGCAGGCTCGACAGAGTGCTGAAATATTGGACGGGATCCTCACTGGCCCGACGCAGGCACTCACGCGGGCAGGAAATGCGGGCTCATCCGCCTTCCAAGTAGCTGCGCGGCTCAAGCCCCGCGAGGGCCTGCAGAAACCCATGCCTCAGAACGTCCAGTCAAAAGAACCGCCGAAGCTCGGGCCAAACGAATGAAATTCCTCAGAAATTCAGAAATCCACACCTAGAAAATTCCACAGAAATCCACACCTAGAAATTCAGCTCGTACCGCCGAAGATCGCATCCTCAGAAGTTCCACACCTGGAAACCTCATCCGCAGAAGGCCTGGCGGCCGCTGCTGGAATGCACGGACGGCACCACCACGGGCCCGACGCAGGCCCCCCTTTGGGCAGGGAGCGAGGGGGGCACCCTCACGGGCCCGACGCCAGCATTGGAGAAACCGCAGCATTATATGTTTTTATTATAATATATATATATATATATATATATATATATATATATATATAACACAAAAAGAAAAAGAACAAGAAAAAACACAGGAGTCGCGCGTTGAAAGCTGAAGGCTTGCTCACGTGTCGGTCATCTGCGTCTCAGCGGCGTCATCCTGGCCGCCATGCAGGCTGCGCAGTGGGCGCTTACGGCGCAGCACCAAGCCCTTGGCCTTCATCACCATCGCAAGAGGCCCATCACCGCACGTTGCCCGTCGGCCCAATCACCTCGCGAAGCTCATGGGCCAGCCGTGGCACCCCGGCGCTGGCCTTCCTGTCGGCGCCTTCAACGCCAGCCACCTGATCGAACCCGGCGGTGAACAACGAGTTGGATACCTCATGCGCGCGAAACTTCATCGCCGACCGACTACACATTATCCCGCGGTACTTGATGGACTCAACGATCGCGCGAACCTTCTTCTAGGAGGCCCCATCGCCACTGGCGCTCAAGAAAACGAGCTTCGCGGCCCACAGAAAAGTGCCGGGCGCGACGTGCGCGCGCGGCTCAGCGCCCGCGACGCGGACTCAGGTGAGCCCGCGCCGTCGCTCATCTCGGGCTGGTGCGAAACCCCGAACGCGGGCCCGCAGGCCTTGCGCATCGCCCCCGCCCAGCGGGGCAAATAATCCCTCATGGCCCCCCACGGCCACGACGCGCCACCGCTAACATCAAACGCCTAAGGCGTCTGCAACGCCCCCGCCGCGCCATGCGCTGCCAGATTCAACGCCATGCCCCATCCCCGCCAGAAAACCCACTTTCTTGGCCGAAGCGCCCGCGGCTGCGACGCGGCGACTCACCCCGCTGATCGAGGCGCTCAGAGCGGCGCCCACCTTCTCAAAGGGAACTTTCTGAGCAGATGCCACGGCCTCAGCGGCGCGGCCTCCGGCAGGGCGGGGGGCGCGAGAACCGTGAGTTTTTGGGCTCGCGCGGCTCTGGGCGGACAGCGACGCCGTCGTCGCTGTCGCCCGGGGCCCGCAAGTCAGGCGCGCCCGCGCAGCGTGGGGGCAGAAGAATGCGCGCGACGTCCGACGACGAATTTGGTTCAGAACCGACAGTGGCCGCTGTCGGGCCGACTGCATTCTGTCTCAGGTGGGCGACCTCCGCGACGACGCCGACAGCGAACCCCGCTCAAACCGAACAAGGACTGCCGTCGGTCTTCGCGCTCGTTCTTTCCGCGCCCACGTCGGTCGCGCCGACTATCCGCAGCCCCGGCGCGGCCGCCCCCGGAATCCACGACCCTGGCGCGGCCGGCCCGCCGCGTTCGCGCCCTGGGCACGGGGCAGCCCAGGGCCGGCGCAAATCCGCGGCCCTAAACCTCGGCGAACAGCAGCATCGAATTCTCACGAATTTGCGCGGAAAGTTGCGAAACTCCGCCGACGCAGCCAACGCCGGGGGGGGGGGGTGGGGGCAGAGTTGCACTGCAACTCTCTTGCGGTCGCCCTCAAAAGTGCCCCCCTCGCGCGCGGCAGCCCGCGCGGAGATGTTCTGGAGAAGTTGCCGACCAACAGTATCTCGCCCGACGAACATTAGAGGGGCGCGATGTTCTGCCCGCCGCGAGCGCCTCCCAAGCCCGCGCGCAGCGGCGCGCCTGCGCGCAGTAGCGCGCGCGATAGGTGTCGCCAAAATGCGCGCGCGTGTGTAAATATAGATGCAGGAGATAAAGCATTCTCCATTGCGTCCATGAAGGCAGCGCTCGGATTAAAACCTTGCAGAGTTGCGTTGCAATTCGTCTGCGGCCATGCTCGGCAGTTCCCCCGCGCGCGGAATGGGGGCAATTCACCCGGCAGAAATATCGCACCCGACGAGCATCGGCGGGGGGGCGACTCCGCCGGCGCCTCGAGCGCCGCGAGAAGCCGCGCGCACTGCTGCATGAGAAGGAAAAGATCACAGTGGAATGATATATCCTGTAAACTGCATTCAAGCAGCCAACACTTGGCAAAAGCCCCTAGAGACTTGCATTCATATTCCTGTGCGACAATTCTCGGGAACTCCACCGCGCGCAGAGTAACCCGCGCGGCACTATTCCCCAGGAGACATGGCCCGCCAGCGATATCGCACCCGACGAACACGGCAGGGAAATGATTCTCTGCTCGCCGCGAGCGCCGATTAAGCTCGCGCGCGATGCTTCATGCAGGACTAAGCACGCAGCGGGAGGGCAACAATTTCAAATTGAATTCGAGCAGCCAACGCATTGGGGGGGGCGAGAAGGTTGAATTACAACTCTTCAGCGATTATGCTCAGAAATACCACCGAGCGCCGCGCTGCCCGCGCGGCGTCGTTCCCCAGGGGACTTAACTCGCCAAAATGATCGCGCCCGACGACAACTGGGGGAACTATTTCCGCGGTGCGCCATCGAAGGTCATTGAAACTGGATGCAAGAAAACATCGCATGCATTGCATTTAAGCAGCGCGCACTTTGAGCAACGCGCTTGAGATCTGCGCTGCCAGCTCTTGCGCGACCATGACCCACACTTGCCCCGCGCGCGGGGCAGCCAGCGTGGCGCTATGCACTGGGGGAGATAACCTACCGCGCGGCGCCTTCTGAAAGCGCTGCGTACCATGAGAGGCCCAGGCTCTATCTCAAGCAAGTGGTCGGCGCGCTGCCCGCGGGGCACCTGGCCTCGGGGGCCGCGCGAGGGCCTCTGAAGGCGGCGGAGCGAGCCGAAGGTTGCGGAGGCCCCCCGCCCGCGAGGGACCCGCGAGGGGCGCGCCGAAGGATTCGGGCACTTCCCCTGTGGAAACTCCCAGCTCAGAGACTGGATCCTCGGCAAGATTGTTGAGACTCAGGCTCTGCGAGGCCCCTCCGAAATTCCATCCACAAATCGTTGAAGATCAGGCCCAACGAAACGCAGAGAAACTACACGCTCGGAAACTACACGCTCGCGGCGCTGTCTCACAGCTGACGCTGCCCCCGAGATGCCACGCGCAGGCTCGCATGGGGGCTGGAGTAGCTCGATGAGCGGCATGCTCACTGGCCCGGCGCAGGCTCCCACGAGGGCAAAAAGCGCGGGCTCACCCATAAACAAAAACTCATCGCGATGCGACGCTCGGTGGGGCTCAGGGCGCAGGCGGGCAAGCAGTGCGAAGGTCCAAACAAACCCCGGCCTCAGGAACTCCATCCTTCGAAGGACTGCTGAAGATCAGACCCAACGAAAACCAGAGAAATCGCATCCTCGGAAATTCCAGCCACGTGGACCTCATTGTCAGAAGGCTTAGCGGGCTGCTCACACTGGCCCCCATGGCCTCGGAAATCTACGGGCCGGGAATCAAACGGCGCAGAAAATCAATCATCGCCCTCAGCGCCTGTGCGCATAGGAATGTGACTCTGACCGGAATTGTCGTGCTCATGCGTCGTTGTCTCGATGGAATTGCGGTCCGATTTAACGACGCTGCAAATATCAGCCGCAAGCCGCTGCCCCGAGTAACCAACTGCTCCCGATACTACCTCCCGGGG